>CM024695.1:19736818-19894407 GCA_014182845.1 Corymbia calophylla | reverse complement strand
AGAGGTTAATATATTAAACTGAACAAACAATATTCAGGAACCATATTGAATTACAAGGATAAGTTTAAAAATAGAGTCATCAATCCCTTTTCTTTTAATGTGACAATATTGTTTAGGGAAAATTCCAATAAGGGGTTGAAGTGAGTCATTTTTTCAAATATAAGGCTTGAAGTAGTAAATAAAAATCTAAAGTATCCAATTTAGACTCGAGTAAGGTGCTAACTTATTATAGATCAAATAATAACCATTCTATTTTTTAACACAATTTGGTAAGAAATAGTTATTTTAATTTACTGGATGAGCTCGAGTAAAAATATACATTTAATAAAGACACAAAATTTTTTCCTCCCCGATATGGCAAGAATCTACAAGTAATGCTGAATCATGATGAAGGTTTTTATTTATAATTTTTATTTTTAAATAAAAATAAAAATTTTTATTTCTCGTTTATGTTCCGACCTTATTTCTAGATTAATTTTTTTCCAGATTTAAAAAAATAAAATAATGTTACCGAATATATTTATATTCCGAACCCGTTTTTGGAAAAAAATAGATCTGATAAAAATACAATAACTATGGTGCGCACCCTAGATAACCAAATCTTATTTGGAGTCAGGGACATTTTGATCAAGAGATCTTATTTTATTTTCTTTGCTTTTCAATTTCATTTTTCATTTTTTTTATCTTTCTTCTTTTTATCTTCATCTTCCTCACGTCTGGTGCTTCGCTCTGCATCACCTCCCTTCCTGGACACCATCATCAACCTCCCCACCAGCGAGCTCGTGAGATTCGCGTTTTCGCGTACGCTCTTGCCGATCTCGGCGACGAGGAGCCGGATTAAAGCTATGCGCCGCCGGTCACCTCCGACGACGACGACATCCTGAGGACGCCTGGGACTGCTGGTTGAACAGCCTCTGATTTCTCGGGTTTTCAGAAGTTAAGAGGCTCAAAATTTATCAATTTCATCGTTTTATTGAGAGAATTTCGACCCTTCATCTCCTAAAATTTTGAGGGGATGTCCGAAAGTGAAGTTTCTTCCAACCCATCAACAACGATTCTCGAGTTCATCGTCATCGCGGGCCTTTCGTGCCGATATTGGGAAGCTGATACTGAAGTCATGGCGCTGGAGGGTTTCACTGTCGAAGAAGGCGATGGACGGTGAATAGTGGTGTCAGATGAAGCTGATGGAGAGCGACGGACCAGGAATTGACAGAAAGAAACAAAGGCCTGTTTGTCAAGGGTCTCTTTCACGACTTGCTTTCAGTTCTTTTATCCCAAAGTAGATTTGGAAAAAAAAAATTTGATAAATTTTTTATTTTTGGAAATAAGTTTTGAACAAAATCAATAATAAAAAAAAAGTTGCATTTTTGCTCTGAGAATGATTTTAATCAAAGCCAAATTTTTAATTTCTCTTTCCCTTCTCTTTCTTTTTCTTCTTCGCGAATCTGTAATCATTTTTGTTTCAAACAATTTATTCTTATAAATGATTCTTTTTATTCTCGATCTCTTATAACAATTTCGAAAGATTCGTTTTGCAGACTATCCAAAATTTCTATTCCAAGATATAAATGCGTTTGGTAAACCTTAGATTATCTTGTAACTTATAATTTTTTTAAAATTTATAATACTCTTATTATATTTTTTCTGTTTTTAATTTTCTTTTTTCCTTTTCTTTTTTTCATTTTCTCCTTTGGGCATTAGCTAGCCACCGCCCTGGAGGCCGAGCTCACTCGACCTCGTTAGGCATCGCAAGGTTGGCCTCACCTTGGCTAGGTGACACCTCTCCTGGCTTGGCAGGTCGAGCTCACCAGCCAGGCCTGGTGGGCCGCTTGAGTCTTGTCGCACGCAAGCTGGGCTGGCTGGGCTTGCGCCAAGCTCGCCCAATCGCTAGCAAGGCTTAGCTTCGCTTGAGGCAGTCGGCAATGGGTAGAACATTGAAGAAGAATAAAAGGAAAAGGGAAGAAGGTTAAAAGGAAAGGAAGGAAAAATGAGAATTACTTTTTGAATGTTCTAGAACAAAAGCAATTTTATTTTATTCTCGATTCTCATTCTAAATTTATTCTCGAAACAAAAATCTTACCAAATGGATTTATGCTCTAAATATTTATATGTAATAAAAGAATATAATCGGTTTTCCGATAATGTTAATAATAGATCCTTCTTCTTCTTCCTTTTGGTTCTTATTCTCTCTTTTGGCGGCCGGCGACCCTCAGCTATGCCAAGCTCTCGATGGTTGGGCGAGCTCGCCTTCGGATTTGGGCAAGGTTGACCTCGCTTAGCCAAGGCAAGTCTCGCCGCCACCGTGAGGCTGGCAGTACCGAGCCTCACCTGGGCCGGCAAACGATTCTGAGAAAAAGATGAAAAGGAAAAAGAAAAGAAAATTGTATTTAAATCATTAAAAAATTAAAAGAAAATATTTTGGATTAGAAATTTTAAGTTTTACCAAATGTATTTCTATCCCGGGAATAAAAATTTTGGACAGTTACCAAATGTTTTCAATTGCTTATAAATTATTCTTGGAACGGAACTAAAAAAAAATCATTTTGAGTAGAATTGTTCCCCGAGTACAAAGCGTTTCATGTGGCATGTCCAAGAGTAGCTGAACTTGCGAAGACGCCGAGACGCACCACTTCTTTTCACGGATCGGCAGAACAATGAATTTTATCTCTTAAAAAAAGCGTTGAAGAATCGTGAGTTTTCCCATAGCCAGTAACACGTTGTCTGCAGACGGCCGCTGGCACGCAACACACTTCAGAAGAGCAGAATGTTATTTAGTGCAACTGCTGTGGTTTGGTACCTCCTGTGAGTTGAAAGAGAATGGTGGTTTTTCGCCAGCTAAAGAGTGTTGGTGAAAAGATCGGTGGTGATAATATAATGCCCATGCTTCTTCCAAGATTGTAGTCGTATTCTGAATATAGTCAAGATTATCGATTTGCCTTTCGATGATTTTCTGCTGATGATTAGCTGGAAGAGCTGGGCTGCATAATGTCACGAGTGGGCCCAGTGGCGCACCAGTCGGGCGTGAAATGCTGGGACAAGCTGGAGAGAATCGTGAAACATAGCTGCTGGATGATGCGACTTGGCATGTACTCGAGTTTCGAGAGTAAAGTCCAGTAGATGAGCAGGTAACTCGGCCAACCAGTCTGTCCAATGGGATGGGCCATTGTTTAGGATTTTTTCAGCTTCACGATTTCCTTCTTGAACAAAGTGGTTCAAGAGATATTGTTATATCACAGCCGCACATCCTCGTCGCATGTTATGGTGTAAGGAGGGAGCCAGTGCCACCATGACATTGGAGACATCGAGAGGGAATGGGGCTAATTGGCCGTTTGTAAGATAATCCTCCATGCTTCGCCGGGGAGCGATAATATTTTTACGATCAGCCTGGCCGCAGATAATACTACCGCATACGCTGCAGATGTCGATTTTCGGGACATATTGATTAAGCTGTTGTTCAGAGCAGCCGCAGCGACGCAAGCCACCAAATGAGTAGCTGAGCCCGGAGGTCGATGAGGAATGACCTTGAGCACGAGTGAGAGCAATCCATTCACTGATGCCTGCCACCGCAGCATTTCTGAAAGTGGAATGAGATCTCGCTGAGACATTTTTAGAATAGATGGTTGGTTAATATTGTCATCGGCACAGGCTTGAAAGCTGCTGCTCGGGAATGTTGATTTACGGACTTGAGTATCAAATTGCAGATATCATTTGAAGATTTTCAGTGAGCTCGACACAGAAATCCAGCAGCATGCCAGAATACTTCCGTCGGGCAATAATCATTGAGAAAAGTATATCATCGTGCCATGGATTGTCTAAATATCAATAGTGCTCGAAGATTCATACTTGGGAAAGAAGGGTGCTTCGTTAACAATTACCTAGACATAACCCAAGCACACAATCACAGCTTTAAACACTTGAGCAAGGATGAAGAATTTAATTGATAATGGGATTCGTAGGTTGCACCACGCTCGCCAGCTGATCAAAAATTACCCACCGGTGCTGGAAGAGAATGATGAACACTATCAGAAGTGTAGTCTTCAGTGAAGAATAAAAACTTTCACAGATGGCGAGCAGCTGGGCTGCTTGAACCTGGGAAGTCACTGAGTCAGAGGTGAGATGTCCACATCGCAGGCATTTCTACCACCATCTTTCTAAGAGGTCCAATCGTGGGATCTCCATCAAGGTATCGCTGGTAGAGTGTGTCTTTTTTTCTTCTTCTTTTTGAAAGAAGGGGTCCATCTTCATCTTCAAACTTTGTGCATGAAGAACAAGCACAATCAGATCCCAATAACAATGGCCTGTGGGATCTCTGAAGAAATGGATCCTGATTGTGCTTGTTCTTCATGCACAAAGTTTGAAGATGAAGATGACCGACCTTCTTCCAAAAAGAAGAAGAAAAAAGACAAACTCTACCAACGATATCTTGATGGAGATCCAACAGTTGGACCTCTTAGAGAAGATGGTGGTAGATACCAGTTCATTGTCTCCTATGGACCACCCGAACCTTTTAAGGTAACCCCCACTCCATCTCCCTGTAAGCCCACTCTTTCTCCTAATTCACCATCACCCAAGCCTATGGTTACCTCACCCTTTTATACGCCAATCCAGAAATGGGTAAGAAAGAACCCCTCTTGCCCCATCACTTTACCCAGACCAGGTACCTGTGTACCTCAACCTGAACCACTTCCAGTCCTACCCAATACATGCATGTTTCACCCCGAGGATTTCCCTCCACTTCGAGGCCACAAAATCATCCGAAATCGGCACCCGTGCATTCGAAAATTTCCTCCCTTGGAAAAATTCTTCGACCCACAAGAAAGGTACCAAAGACTCACCCAAAATACCAAACCCCACCGGCATTGACGCACAAGGACAACGAAAGCAGCCCCTCCGCCGCTGAAACCGTCTTGAATTGGCAAACTGAGAATGCCCTCGCTCAAAATGAGCTCCTTGGCACTGTTGCTACACGTCTTGAACGTGTCGACAAAACTACTGACTTATCTTGTCGCATGCTGAAAGACTTCCAAAAACGGCTTCATCTGCTAGAAACTAAGCAGACACCTCCTAGCCATTACTTGGAAGACCAAACACCAGAAATTGAGAAACTCAAAAGACAAATCCAAATTCTCAAAAGTCGCCAGTCATTCACTTCCATTAATCCGCCTCTTTTTACAACTCCTTCCCTACCGCAAAAGACGTAATCATCATTTGGCTCATCATCCTCTTTTGCCGCCGTTTTAAGCTCGCCCGCCCTCCTCCCTGTAATAATTTTCGACTCTTCGCGAAAATCTTCGTAAGCTTAAACTAAAGCAAAAGAAATCCCCTCCTCCTACGAGCTTCACCACCCTCTCCAGAACACCCGAACATCCTCCCCGACGATTATCCTCCCGCAAATCCACCCGCCACTTTGACCATTTCCAACCCACTCGAAAACTTCCTTCGCCGCCAGATCCCTTCCATTGTTGTTATCAACCCATCTGCCACAAGACAGGTTGAAACTTCGTCTGAATCTGATTATGATATTTTTATCGAATCATCCTCTTCGGCAGGAACCTTTTTCATGGCAAATAGTGTCAAAGATGAAGAAATATTCTCTGAACCCGAAATCCATCACCAGATCAACCCGATTCCACCCAATCTTTGCAGCCTCATCTTCCAAAGTTTACTTTACTTTGGATGACATTCCATATTATAAATGGCCTGATAGGCCAGAATTTCATGCTTGGCTCACCGCATATATTTCGAACCCAAGATTTATGATATACTCCCGAATTCACCGCCGTTTTACAGAGCACTTAAGGATTGGTGGCATACGTTTCGTAACAAGACCAAATGTATCTTCTCGACTCGCCCCCGGATAATGCTATCCGTATAATCCACATGTATTTCATTGGCAAGCTCGAAGATTCCAAAGAACTCAAAAGAAAAGAGTTCTTTGACCGAAAATGTTGTTCATTAAGGCGCAAAGATCTTGACCGACACTTCAAAGCTATGATCAAGCTGTTTTATTTACTTGGTGCAGATTGGAACCTCAAGCCTATCTTCTTAGCATCTATCCCAAGAGAACTTAGCCAAGCTGCGGAAAAACTCTCCAAAGAAAGACGTAAAAGTATAACTCGAGGCTACTCTTGGTGAAATTCAGCAAGCCGTTCATATTGCCATAGAAGAACTTTGCCTCCGACGAGAAGCTTTCCGAAGCTTTCTCAAAGAAAACAGAATCTTGACAAGGCATGTTTTAAACCCGCCTAAAGATCAAATGTCCCAAGGATTGCTTCCGACCCTTCCTGCACAGGATGCAAGAAGAAAAGGCATTTTAAACGGCTCTCCTTCCAAAAGACACGCAAAGGAAAAAGCAAAGGTAAGTGGAAATTTTTGCGAAGAAGCCGTCATCGCTCTTCTAAGAAGCGTAACAAAGACAGTGTTATGTTCGCAACAAAAAGGACATTTTGCCAAAAACTGTCCAAAGGCGAACAAGCGAGGAAGCCATCTGATAGACAAAATCACCAAAAGCACTGGCATCCAACTTGATGACTCGGACATTGAGTCCGTATTCTCTTTAGATGACCAACCATTTGAAAATACTCTCTGTGCTATCCAAACATATAGCTCAGACTCAGCCTCAGAATCTGAGAACGATGTCTTCACCTTCTTCCCCGATTCACCCGCGAAATTGATCTCACCGACCCCGTCCATCACCCGTATATTCCCATCCACATCCTCTTGTCCAAATACCACAAACCAATCCTCTCGGTGGCACTCATTGATACCGGCGCAAGCTCTTCCATCTTAGACACAAAGATTCTCCCGTAAGAATTTTGGAAACCCTACACCAGTATTTCACCGCTTCGGTGACACTTTTGCTACCAAATATCGTAGTAAACCCATTACTATTCAGCTTCTTCCCCAAAGTTTCTCTTACTACCAAAGTCCTTGGTTCTCGCCCCGACAAAGATATCATCATTGGATGGGACATCCTCACTCAACTTCCCAAACTCAGAATTCTTTCTAATGGCCTTCGGTTCAAAAATCAATTCCGGGAATTTGTAGAAATTAAACGTTTCTATGCACTTCAACCGGCCATCCTCGACCCAATAATCCAAAGTTTACTTTCTTCTTGTGCTGAGACACACTCCCAGTTTTCCCAAACTTGCACCCAGCCCTTGTGGAAAAACTCTTCTTTTTATGTCAAACTTCCTTTCAAAAGGAATGAAGACATCAATCCTACAAAAGCGCCCATTCAGAATGAGTCCCGAACATCTCGCACCGGCTCAACAAGAATGCTCGAATTATTGGCACAAGGTCTCATTGAACCCTCTGATTCCCAATGGGCATGTGAAGCATTTTATGTCAACAAACGGGCCGAGCGTAACCGTGGAAAAATGAGGTTAGTAATTAATTACCAACCTCGAATCAATTCCTTCAGATGATAAATTCCCATTGCCCCATCGAAATTCCCTTTTCCCGAGCCTTGCTCAAGCAAAGATCTATTCAAAATTTGATCTTAAGGCAGATTTTGGCAATTGGGTATTGACCCACCACCGCATGCACTCCAAAACTGGGTTCTGCATTCCAAACCAACACTACTAGTGGACAGTTGTTCCTTTTGGCCTCAAAACTGCACCTTCCCTTTTCCAAAAGGCTATGTGCAAAATCTTCGAGCCTATCTTTCCAAACTCCCAGATTTATATTGATGATATCCTTCGTTCGCCCCGATGAACAATCCCATTGCCAACTCTTGGCACATTTTGCCGATATTGTTCGAAGCATGGCATTATGCTTTCTCGAAGAAAATGATTATTGCCCAAACGGAAATTGAATTCCTTGGCATGCGCCTCATAGACGGAATTTACCGCCCGAAACTCATATTGCCGATGAACTCCGTAAATTTCCCGAAAAGAATCTCAATCCTAAGCAAGTCCAAAGAATTCCTTGATATTGTAAACTATCTACGAGATTTTGTTCCCCACATTTCTCAATACTTACGACCCTCCAAAGAATGCTCAAGAACAATCCTCCTCCATGGGAATCAAGCAAACGCAGTTGTTTCCCAGCCTTAAACAAATTTTTGCAAAACCTTCCTCCTTTAAAGATCCCATCCAATGGCAAACGGATTCTCCGATCGATGCCGCTGACAAATATTGGGCAGCCATTCTTTTCGAAGAAATCCATGGAACTGTGCATATTTGTGCCTACAAAAGTGGCCGATTCTCTCAAGCAGAAATTCATTATCATTCCACTTTCAAAGAAATACTTGCAATCAAGTACGGCATCAAAAAGTTCGAATTTCATCTCATTGGGCACCATTTTCTAGTCGAAATGGATATGTCCTCCTTTCCTCAAATGCTCAAGTTCAAACAGAAGCAAGTTCCTCATCCGCAATTACTCCGATGGGCTGAATGGTTTTCCAAATACTCATTTGAGGTCAAGCACATTCCAGGAAAGAAGAACGTCCTTGCAGACTTCTTATCTAGACCAAAGGAACCAACCCAAGCAATCAACATGTATGTCAAAAAGGAACCTTTGTCAGACACATACCGCACCATTGACATGCAATGTGGTTGGCCGAGTCTAAAATATCCTACTGATATCACATTGGCTATTCGACACAATGTCGTAAAAGAACGACTTCCAGAACTCATGTGGGAATATCATCTCCGAATTTTCCGAGAGCATGGAGGATTAATGCTTAGACCGAGATGGACTCCACCCGATTATCCATTTATTCATCCTCTCCGTTGGTCTCCCAATGATGAATTTCCGTAAGACCTAAAATGGTTATTTTGGTACATGTTCAATCTCGTACACCATAGCCATTGAATTTCCAACCGAGCAAATTTTGCGGGTTTTTATCAAGAATGCAAACTGTCATGATCATAACCAAATATCTACCGGATATTTTCGCCCGGTTTAAACTTCACCAATACCGGAAGGAACTTTTCAAGATCCAAAATCGTCAAGGAAGGCCCGAACCGTAAAGACACACTATTGTCTTGTTTCATCGACCTTGGACATATTGCCATCCCACTCGGATGGATTTCGACAAACCTTCATTGCGAACTTCAAGTTACAAGCCCCGTGTTTTTCAGAATTTGCACGAATTCACCGTACACTTCCTCACTCCATCTACACCAAACGGACCCGCATCTCGAGAACTCCAGGGATCCTATGCCAAGAAAATCGCATCATCCCACCAGAAGCATGGTTTTCTCCACAGGTCCCTGCCTCTTGGGACCACCCTGCAGCCTGGAATCCCACTCGAAACCAGATCCAAGAAGCACTCCATATTTTTCGGCAGAATAATCTAGACTCCTCCACCCCCTATGATCCTTGGAGGGGCCCCTTTCACAAGACCCTTGGGGTGACACTCAAAATTACGCCCCATTTTCCGGCTCTTTCGGCGCTAGCTCCTCTCGACCACCCGATCTGTCGGCAGAAGAAATCGAGAATCTCATCCGCGCCTTCAAAAGAGCAAAAGACGGAAGCTCCACCATCGACATCGATGAAGACGCCCTTTTGCGAACAAATAGCTCAACATAGCTCGATGATTCGGACTACAATACAATGCTAGAGACTAAGAGACAGATAAAAAACCGTCATGAAAACACTATACACCTAAGTTCGTACACCGTTCACTATTCACCCACCGTTTTTACTGTTCACTCGCCCTGTTTTCACTCAGTAGCACCGGCGAAAACCACTGTTCATAGCTGGTCATGGGATTTCTTTAGAACTCCCCTATGTGTAGCCCATAAGTGGCTAGTTTGCTTTCATAATTATGCCCGAGCATGGCGCTCCGCTCGCTCTTGTCGCTATATCCTCCTCTCGCCTATATAAGAGCAAGGAGCCCTCATTGTAAAAAACCAGAGAGTGAAATAAGAAGTGTGTTGTATACTCTACTTCCAATATGATCTTCTAAACACTCCCATCTTCTTCTAGTTCAGAACGATGGTTCTCGCTCAAACACTATGATTGAGAAAAATCGGAATATGCTTCTCGCACTTGCCCTGGGGATCCCGTGCATCGAATTTCCGATATTCTAGAGTTTACTATGATCCGAGTTCGAGTCCGAGGAAGAACTTGGTGACTAACAAAAAAGCCCCTATTAAGGCCGAGAGGCCGTGTGAGGATAAAGATACTTGTCACAAGTTTGCAACTCAAACTCTTGAGTTCGGTTCATAGTGCCCTTTATGGCTCTAACTGACTAAATAATGTTTAGTTTTGTTCTTTTGTTCTCGGGAATAGATTTGACACAAAAATCCGTTTGGTAAAATGTTTGTTCTTAGGAATAGATTTGAAAAATTTAAAAATAAAAAAGTTGCTTATTGTTTTGGGAAACAATTCCATGAATGAACTCTAATTTTCTTCTTCTTCCTCCTCCTTCTAACCCATCATCGGCTACCGCTGCCTCCTTGTTGCCCTTCACCCGTTGCTTTTTTCATGCCTTGGTGGCCAACCAAGAGCTGGGCAAGGTTTGGCGAGCTCGCCAAAGGCTTGCCCGGCCACCGGTGAGGTCATTGAACCCTACCTAGTTGCTCGTTGAGTGCCAACGTTGGTGACAACCAGCCACAAAAGGAGGAAGAAGAGGAGAAAAAGAAAAAAGAAAAAAGAAAAAAGAAAAAAGAAAAATATAAGAGAAATATTTAAAAATTAGAAGAAACAAAAAAATTAAGAGTTTTATCAAATGCATTCTATCTCGAAAATAAAAAGTTTAGATAGTTAATAAACACTTTCAAACGCTTAAAAATTATTTCCTAATGTAATAAAAATAATCATTTCTAATCATAAATTGTTTTAATAGAATCGATACTATTCACACCTAAAAAGAAGAAAGAAAGAACGAAAACAAAACTAAAAAGGAGAGAAGAGAAAAAAAAAGAAAACAAAAAAAAAAAGAATAGAAAAGACTTTTAACAAAGACGTCCTTGATAGTGAATAAGATTTAGACATGACTTCAAACCTTTATGTGAGGATCTGTTGGTCCCTTCACATCAAATTATTTTTTGGAAAAACAATCCCACTCGATGTCTTTATGAGGAATTTTCCCTATTCCTATTGTTTATAGATTTAATCTTAATAACGACATCGTGAATTAAACTCGTCACAATATATAATATGTATCGTGCTTCCCATGGGATTTAATAGTATGTCTCACAGTTTTTACTCTATTCTTTCTTGTTATAATACTCTTTGAGGCTACCTGATGCCAAACGTGGTTGAGCTCCAACAACATGTTGGAGGAAGAAGAAGAAAGAAAGAAAAGAAAATGACATCGTTTCCAAAAATATTCTCGAAAATAAAGAAATAATTTTTTTTAAAAATCTATTTTAATCATTGATCTATTTTGGAAAATTAAAAAAAACTGAAATCACTATTTTTTTCTGCTCAGAAAAACAAAAAGAAAAAGAAAAATAGATGATTAGAATAATTAGCAAAGTGGGCTTAAAACTCCAAAGGTGGAAATTGGATTTGTGGGGGCAGCAAATCTCTGCCCACCCTCGAAACCGACGGATGGTCCAGGATTGACCGACCATGCGGGTCCCACCTTGCCTTGAGGAAAACTTTAGCACTACCTTTGCTTCTCAAGGAAGGAAACGACCAAGACTTTTCATTACCCCACCCTACTCCCAAGGACAGCTTCCTCAGCTTTCCACCATATGCATTCGACTGACCCCATGTCCTGATCCTTCACGGATACATCCTTGATTGACCTGCTAATCAGATACCAACCCAAGAGAAAAGACGAAAAAAGCAAAGAAGACGAAAAAGCAGGCTGTGGTGAGTACTATTGGACGTACACGCATCCGGCTTCATTACAACCATCTGATGAACCATTTGTGTCAAAAAAAACAAAATTCAGTACAGCAGTCCACTATGGCCAAGAATAGAACACAACAAAAATGATTGCTCTGCTAATCAGATATCAACCCAAAATGCACAAGCTTGCCGTCCACAGAGAATTTCCTCGGTTTGATGTTCCATAAGCTTAATTTCCTCTGGTGGGATCTCAAAATCAATTACGCCTCTATAAATTCAACCGAAAACTGTTCGTTTACTCATCATCGGAATAATTAAACTTCACCGAGTAAGATTGCAGATCAATTTGCCCTCCTCTGTAACTTCCCCGCTTCTTCTTTGTCTTTTCATGCCGGAAATCTCTGCCACAGAGAGAGAGAAATTCAGACAAAGGATTTGCTAAAGTCGTTGCTATAATTGTTAAGCTCGCTTACTAAGATATAACACAAGTACCAAGTATAATCATTCAGCTTTAGCGGTTCTTAAACAGTTGGTTGAGGTTATGTGTTTGGCTCATCTATGATTGTGCTCTAAAATGAGGAATCACCTTCCAACTTGACAAAAGAATTTATAATTACTAGACAGGAATTTCTCAGCAACTACATGTGAAATAGGGCAGAAAAAGAACTCTCTCTCTCTCTCTCTCTCTCTCTCTCTCTCTCTCTGTTTTTCATCATCTTCATTTGGATCAGTTTTCATGTTCTGACCAAACTTGTTGTACGGGGCTTTTTTTCTTCTTGAATGAAAACTGAAAGAAGATTCTGAAAATTTTCCACAAACTAAGCAGGCCCCAAGATTCAACAAGAGAAGCAAATCCAACCCTACAAAGACTAAGGGCAATGCCAGGAGAGGACTTGATAGCCACGCATTTCTAGTGGTCCTTTATGTGAGGGCAAGTACTCCTTGAAAATTACATGATGCATGAGCCTAATAATATATGTACGATATTAGGTGCATTTTATCTTTAATCGGTCTTTTTTATGTTGTTAGGCTGGTCATTTGATGATAGGCATGTGACTTTTTAATATATATATATGGTGAATGTCGTGAAAAGTACTTTAAAATTGGCCAGAATGACTACGTTAACAAACCGTAAAAAATTGCTATATGTCAAAGTTTCCCTCATTCAAGAAAAAGAGAAAGATTTAACATTAATTTTGACATTGTTTTCTCATGAAAGGGAATGAAATTGCAATGCAACCAGTTGGCCTTCTTCAAAATCACTAAATAGATATTCTTCCAGAGATCTAATATAAGTTGAGAAGGTAGCAAACTAGCACCACTGTAGTCAACTTGTGACGTACCTTCCTCTAACTTGCCCAAGAACTTCTTGTGCTTTTGCACCATAGCCAGTTTCTGCACCATCCTGGGGAATTATAATATATGGTTGAGAAACTAGCATGCATTAAGAGATCGAGCTTCCATGTCCAACATGCAATAGAGGATATTGACCAAAAAGACAAACAATAATAGGTTCATAAAATGAAAAAGAAAATCACCTTAGCCCAATAGGAATTATCCTTAAGTCTATTATCAGCATATACCACTTCATCAACTTTTATCCTTTGGAATGCCTTTGCTGCTGTAGGCTGAAATATATACCAATTCAGTGAATTTTATTCATAGAGAAGGATAAAGCAAGTCTTTCGGTCAAGAAATTACATCTATGCAAGTTCAAAATGGGGATGCTAAAGAACCAAAGGAAAAATGGTCTCTTGAACGTCCAAAAATATTATCCTAGAAGGAAAAAAGAAAAAAAAAAAGCCCCTACAATTGAGAAAGCATAATTAACAAATGGATACTCAAAGATATGAACACTCACCTAGGGTTGCAGTCTATTTCCCTGGCCAACCAAGAATTTGGAATATAAAAAAATTTCTGGACCCAAATACCTCAAAGACCCAAACAACAAGCCTTGCCCACTTAGTAGGATCAGAATGAATCTATCACACTATAGTGGAATAAAAGAAGAGAATTTTCAAGATTTACACTTCTATAAATTGGAAAGGTAGTTTCCATATATAGGTCAAAAGTAGCCCTTAGTGTTCATCATTGAAATTCCATTATCTGAATTTCATTTGAGCTAGACTATTTGAGTGGGAAGGCTTCACAGACCAACATGGAGACATATTAAACATATAATGTGCTTCTGCCCAAGGTATTACAAAGAGTGACAATAACTTTAAGGAACAGTTAGCTTTATCCCAAAAATCACTCATTGGCCACACACCACAAAAATTATTAACACGATTGAGTAAAATACTCTCCTTGTACTTGGATAGAGAATTTGATTGGTGATCAGTTAACCTTTTTCCCAGCATTGGAAGATATGTTAATAGAGATATCATTTGATCACAGCTCCATCTTGATATGTAAGACAATTTAGTTAAACTGGACTCCACCTTACAAAGGTTCAATCTGGAAGCATTTTAGCCAAAGAAAATTTAAATTCTTATTAAATCATCCACCTGCGCTGCAACAATCCTTCCAATATATACCTATACATACTCTTATGCATGGGTCAACACCAAGAAAAATGCACACATAGGGAGATTTGATTGGTTAAGGTATACTAAAACACATCTACAAATATGAATAGACAGAAAAGGAAGAAGAGGGCTATCCTGGATATACTCCTAATGAGGGCAGTGACGCTACAAATATGCTTTCCAGAAGAGCAATTCTAGCATGAGTAAATAACATGGATATCACTATGAAGTTTGCAATGGTCTTAAGACAGAAATCAGGGTGCAATAATAACATTAGATCTCAAATCATACCTCTGCAGAGCCATCATGTTGCTTTTTCGTGCTTTCCCTCTTAGCAGATTCTTGTCCATCATTCCCTTTGACATTGTCTGTATCACCAAAGTGCTTAATAGGAGTGTTCTCAGTAAGATTGCATTGACCATTTTGTCCATTACTTCCCATTTCGTTAGCTCCTTCACTCATTCCTGATGTGTTTAATTTCCTGTCAACCTTGTCATCCTTAATATCACCACTCTTTCTCCGTTTGGGTTCATCAAGTGCATCCTGATCAACAGGTGTACATTCATTTTCTTTAGAATCGAGCCTTTTTCTTTTCTTTGAACCTTTTTTCACTTTCATGCCCTCATCCGAAGTCTTAGTGTCATCGTCCTTAGAAAGTACTTCATCAGCATTCTCTGCTTTTGTTTTAACATCATCTTGTTTGTCCTTCGCAGTGTGCTGCTCATCACGATCTGATTTATGCTTAGATTTCTCTTTCTTATTTTTAGACTTCTTCACATCTTTGGAGGAAACAATGTCATTTTCCTCAAAAGAGGCTACATCTTGAGGAATGAGAGATTCAGCAACCAGTTCTCTTTTCTTACTTCTTTTATCCTTTCCCTTCACGGTAATCTCATCTGACTGCGATCCACCAGTCACATCAGTAACAGACTCTTCTAGCTCTTTCAAGCTTCCAATTTTACTGTTTTTACCCAGAAAATCAGAATTCTTTTTGCTTTTCTTCTTTTCTTTGCCTTTTACATTTTCATTCACTGCACCATTCTTCATCTCCTGAGAATGATGATTTGCAGCATCAACATTGCTCTCGCCACTTCTTTTCTTCTTTTTCTTATCAAGAGCTTCCGGAAAGGAACCCGAGTCTCCTTCACCAATCATGTGTGTACCGCCTGAGCATGTTTATTTAATATGTAAGAACACAGCTCATAACAAATAAGAATCCATACAGAAGCTACTGCAGAAAACATCCCCGTGAGTGCATATGCAGAGAGAGAGAGAGAGAGAGAGAGAGATAACAAATAAGTATCCATACAGAAGCTACTGCAGAAAACATCCCCGTGAGTGCATATGCAGAGAGAGAGAGAGAGAGAGAGAGAGAGAGAGAGAGTGCATATGCAGAGAGAGAGAGACAGAGAGAGTGCATATGCAGAGAGAGAGAGACAGAGAGAGTGCATATGCAGAGAGAGAGAGAGAGAGAGAGAGAGAGAGAGAGATGTATTAAACATTCCAACTGGCACAAAATTATAGAGACAACTTGTGGCTCAAAGTTAGCATACCTTTCTCTAGGCCACTCTTCATCGCAGCATGACCACTGCACAGAACATCAAAAAGTTTAAAGAATGAAAGAGAACCCTGGCAGAGAATTAAAAAGAACACCATTTGAAGGGCAAATACAAGACGTGGCATTTTTCCATTTAAGAATCAAAGAGATTGAACTCCATTAGATTCGCACAACTAGGCAATAGGCATGAAAAGGTAAGGAAGGAACCCATGAAGTTTTGGTAAGGCTGGAATACTCCTAGGCTGACTCTTATTCTCAGTATGGAGTTATGAGCTCTATCACTCTATGATGAAGCAAAGGAAATTACTTATAAAGAGACCTTATAGCTTGAAGCATTCGTCTCACGTTGTCCATCACATGCAGGATGCAAACCTATGAAATTCAGACAAGCTACAAAGCAATTTGCTGACAAAACTTGCGACCATTAAGTAGCGATAAGCAGTACTAACAAAGTATCAACCCAATGTTCTCACAGAAGAATTTATATCTTTACCGAAAGACATGCATTTAGCACATCTAAGCTGGCACAGAAACATGAGCCACCCATATTATTTACCAGCCAGGGGAAACTATATCTTCGACAATCATCAACAAGAACAAACTTCTGCATACAACATTCTTATCATGGAATAAAAGAAGAATCCCCTACGCTGTTTTCAAGTAGTTGAGACATATTTCTTCCAAATCCAATGTCGAACCATTAAAACTAACTTCCTGCACCAAAAAAAACAAAAGAAAAGAAAAGAAAATCAGAAAGGAACCTTAGAAAGCTTTATTTATGGCCTAAAAGCATCATCACGGTAGCAATAGACCAAGACACAGCATCAAGAAATTTAAACCTGAAAAGCAACCTTAGAGATAGCAAAGGTCATTCAACATGGGAACCTTTTCCTTCTTAAATTAGCATTATCAGGTAATTCAAAAGCGTAACAAAGATCAATTACGCCAAGCATAATAAACATAGAGCGAATGAAACAGAGCAATGCACACAATGAAGTGCCTTCCAGATGATTAGGGAGAGCAGAAAGCAACATTTTCTTCGAGAGCTGCTCACTTCAGAAGCTTCTGAACATTGACAATGCATAGAGAAGGAATGCACATCACTCAACAGGGCCTTCATTGTAAAGATACAATGAGCGTTATTGTTTCCTCTTGTGCCTTTTAATGGATAAGACATAAATTGAATTCAGACCATAAACAGCCACAGTTTAGAAAGTTGGTTGCTGACAAAGTCTTCAGATATCCTCTTGGCAAAATATGTTTTAGTGTTGATCCCTTCTTGGAATCAAGAGTCCAACCTTTGATACAAATCTCCTCTACAGCTCATCGTTTAGCTCACGCAAAAATGCAAATTGGAACCTCAAAATGTATAAAATCTCCAACTTGGCCTAAAGAAATAGCAACCCAATAACCTCCGATGAACACTCTTTAGAATGTATGCCACCTTATCAAAGTAAAGCTAGTGATATAGAAAGTGGACGCTAAAAAGATTCAAACACCGCGTCGCTTTTTTTTCCTTTTATTGGTTTAGACTTATACAAGGGGAATGCCAACAATTTCTTGCTCCCACCCCATTATATCGATCCTTTCCACTACATAATCGAACTTCTTTCCCTCACCGTACTTCGTCCCTATGGCGATGATCTCTCTGCCTAAATTAGTCAATCAAAACAGGATGACGAGTTCACACGTAGAGCCAACCCAATCAATGCGCCTCCCGGCAAACAAACCACCGCAAGAAATGCCCAATTCACGAAAACCAGCGATGCCGAAGCGAGGGTCGGAACGGAACAGCTCGCGAATGGCGCGGTGAAACGCGTACCTCGAGCTGGGCTTCGGAGCGGAACTTCTTGAAGGTCTTGGAGAATCCATTGCTCTGCAGATACCGAGCTATGGAGAGGAGGAGGAGGGTTCTGGTCTCCATAGGGGATGATGATGCTGCCGCCGGCGTCGGCGTCGGCGTCGGCGTCGGCGCTCGCTTCGTCTGGTTCTTCGCTAGAGAAACTTGGCGAGGCGTGAGGGCTAGGAGCTTAGGGTTTATGGCGACTGGGGCAGCGAGGGTTTTGGTCTCGGGCATGTGGGGAGAGACGACGCTAGCCTCCGCCGCCGCATGGAGAGATCTTGGAGACTGGTGGGGTTTTGGATTTACGAAAGCGGATTTTCAATTTCGCCCCTGCAGTTATCCCAAATTCTAGTCACACCCGGCATTCGTCACGAATTTGTAGTGGAGTCCAAATGGCTCATGAACTTTGACCTTAAACTTTAAATTTGTTTAATGTGTGGTTTTTGAACTTTCGCCTCATGCGCAATATTATCCTTGAACTTTTAATTTGCTCAATATTGTCTTAGACTTTTGGGATATGTTCAATTTATATTTTAAACTGTATGAAGATATTTGATGCTGTTTTCTAAGGATTAAATTGAATATATATCAAAAGTCTATAGACCATATTAAATAAATTAAAAGTTTAGGGATAATTGTCGTATTAAGCTAAAGTTTAATGACTATATTTAACAAGTTTAAAGTTTAGGGACCATATTGTATATTGAATTAAAGCCAGTAGACTATTTGTGTCATTATGCCACATTCATATGGCTTAATCTTCTAAAAAACCCAACTTTAGGTGTAATCTCAAAATCTGCCATTTGTCCAAAAATCACCACCAGTTTCTTCAAAATTATAAATGTCAAGAGATTGTTGTGTACCGGCGATTTTGGCATTACATTATGAGCAAAAAAGGTGATAGTAATACACTATTCACCATCTCCTCTCTATTTTCTCGAACCCCTATAGCTCTGGTTTAGGATTCTCTCTGTGTGGCCGTCTCCGAGCACTGGTGAAAGCTGCATTTTGGAGAAGAAGTTGAGGTGTTGCCACCCATCAATTCTTCATCGCCTCTTGCCCTGGTAAGCATTTATCCCTCGCGGATTTGGCTTGCGATGTTAGGGTTGCTAGATTTCTAGAAAATCTGTTGACTCTAGCCCAACCATGGAAAGGGGTTCTGTTAGCTTTAAATCTCAGTCTGGGTTGGGTGATGGGAGGAGTCGTAGCCTCAGTAGGGCCCCTGGTGCTCGGAATCCTTCTCGTGACCGGGTAACAAAGGGCAAGTATGCTGTCCCTTTGTTTGCAGCTGGAGGACGCAGCTCTGAAGGTAGAACAGGACCGCCTACCTCTGGAATTGATACTGTTGGGCCGAGTCTTGTTCAGAACTCCAATGCAACAGGTCAAGGGCCAGGCTTGATTCAACAACATGCTGGGCATTCATCCACAGCTTCCCGCTCCCGGGCTAATGTGGCTAAAGCCGCTATGCAAGGGTATTCTCTTTCGTTTTTCCCTCCTTGTTCAGAAGGGGAAAATGTAGTTCATTGTACTAAGGATGACCTTGATGTAGCTGACCCTATTTGGCATGAATGCTTGGTTGGCTACTTTGTTGGGAAGAAACTCCCCTTTAAGTTAGTTGAGACAGCCTTTAAACATCTTTGGGGCCAACGATTATTAGAAGTGAAGGCTAACGACCAAGGTTTCTATTTCTTTCATATTACGGATCTTGATTTTAGAAGGAAGGTGCTTGAGGGTGGTCCGTTGATGGTGGCACGGGTGCCCCTAATTCTTCAGCGATGGCATCCCATGTTAGAGCTGAAAAAGGAAGAGCACTCGTCGATTCCAGTTTGGATAAGGTTGAAGAACCTTCCCTATGGGCTGTGGTCTACCACGGGGCTTAGTAAAGTAGCCAATGTTATAGGTAGATCGCTTTATGTCGACCAACGTACCGATCAATTGAAAATGATCTCATTTGCTCGGGTATGTGTCAAATTATCAGCTTCAAAAGCCTGTTGTGATACTATTCAGGTATTCTTAAATGGGGTAACTCGCATAGTAGATGTTGAATATGAATGGAAACCTGTTTCTTGTCAAAGTTGTGGCATATTTGGACATAGGTGCCTTGCAAAAGTTCCCAGCCCCTCTGGAATTGAACCCGTTAATAGGACAGGTGAGCGGGCCACAAAACACTTTGCTGATGTGGTCAGACAGTGCTCCTCCCCCCTAGCTCCATATACCGGCTCTCCTTCTAGGAAAAAGGAGATCCTCGTGTTGGCTTCCCTGCAACCCAGGTGGCTGTGTTAGTTCCTGTTGAACCATCATCCCCAACCTCCTTTGATTCAGCCGACAACCTGGATGAGAAGCCTGCTGTCAGTCTAGATCAGCCAACATGTAGCTTGATCATTTGCAGCCTACCCTAGTCGGTAACCACCCTGCTGTTATAGTTGGACAAGACTCCTTTCTCCAAGCTCAAGATACTGCCCATCTCCCAGTTTTGGTACCTGAACAAGCAAAGATGCAGCATATCAGTAGCAGACAGTAGTGCCATTCTGGAAAGGAGTCCAAGCAGTCAGCTCCAGTGCGGCCTACTCCAACCAGATCTTCAATGTCCACTGTGGCAAAGATTATGTAGGAAAAAGGAGATCCCTGTGTTGGCTCCCCTGCAACCCAGGTGGCTGTGTTAGTTCCTGTTGAACCATCATCCCCAACCTCCTTTGATTCAGCCGACAACCTGGATGAGAAGCCTGCTGTCAGTCTAGATCAGGCAACGCTGAGGACACTTGCTGATCCCCTGCAAGGGGACGATACCTCTGGTTTTCAGCTCACAGAGGTAAGGATTGAGCAGATTAACAGCTCCGGGCTTTCATCCGAAACTCCTCCTATCAAGACAAAGTTTTTTGAGCAGGCTAGTGGGTCGAGACCTACATTTGGGACTCTTGCTGTCAAGGCTAAGACAATAGCTAGCAGGAGGCGTCTTAAAAGGAAGTAGACCTTATGCCTTTCTATTAGTCTAGTATACTCTTATGTTTTTTGGCTGTTGGAACATCAGGGGCCTTATGAATTCTGTTAAACAAGCTGAAGTCAGACAGTTTGTTTGCCTCAATAATATATGCTGTGTTGGTATTTTGGAAACCAAGGTCTCAACTGCTAATTTTGATAACCTTTCTTCTGGCTTAATCCCTGGTTGGGAGTGGGTTTCTAATTATGAACACTCTTATCGAGGGCGTATTTGGGTTGGATGGAACCTGTTTTTGGTAGTTTTCAATGCCCTGTTTAATACTGACCAGCTTATCCATGGCGAAGTAAAGTTTTTGAACTCGGGGATTGCCCTAACTCTCTCTGTGGGTTTGGACGAATGTGAATATGAATGGTTCGATTAGGCTTATGCTCAAGAGAGCATATGAAGTGATTAGGTATTAATTGAATGGCCTACTGGCCTTTACAACCACTCCCATTACTCCTATTGGCTCTCAAGAGTTATCATTTCTTCCCGTGCGCGTGATTAGTCCTTGCCTTCTCGACATTATCTGTCCGGTGGCAGTTCTTTCTTGGTGCTGATTGGAGTCAATACACATGGGAGGATCATTTAATGTTTATAATATATAATGTTGTCTTTTTGGGTCACAACATTGCTTATTATATTTAAAAGCAGGGAAAAGAAGAAAGAAACGAAGGTAATAACTAACCCAACCTTGGGCAGCTGCGTTGATATTCGTTCTCTCCCTCACCGCTGAGGTCAAGGGTTCGAATCTCCACTTTACTAACATGACTTAAGTGGGGGGTCATGGGTGTTGGGTTCCTATGCTAGCCTCCCCCCAGGTATTGACGCTTGGTCCAAGGTGCACCGCGCACTGTACGGGCCGTGGGCTGGTGATTAGCATAAGCGAAAGTCGGGCTTGGTGGATCCTGGGTATCAAAAAAAAAAAACGAAGGTAATAACTATACTGCTCATAGACCCATGCTTTTCACGGGCTAAGAACTATTATAAAAAGACCTCCTTTGCACGCCCCAAGAACTAATGTAGAAAGCCCCCCTCGCAATTTCGATTGTGCAGTTGATGAATAATATAAAAAGACCAAGACCTCATTGAACACAACTTTTATGCCATGGTTCTTTGCATCATGATTAGTCATTCCATTATCATCATAACTTGCTCTCGTGCACAAAATATTTTAAAAGAGATTCACCATTACTAAAAAAAAGTCGATGAAACCATGCAAGTATACAATTTTACCACTAAAATAATTGAAAAACATTGGTAGCTTCTTAAGGACCTGTTTGGTAACACTCCCGAGAACAACTGATTCTGTTCTTTTGTTTCCGAAAGTAGATTTGGAACAAATACGTTTGGTAAATTTTTTGTTCCCTGAACAAATTGGTTTCAGAGAATAGATTTGTAGAATCAAGAAGCAAAAAAGTTGCTTTTCGCTCCCGGGAACAATTTTGAGAATAAGTTTTTTTTCTCTCTTTTCTCTTTTTCTTTTTTTTCCCTTCCTTTTCTTCTTTTTCTTCCTCTTCCTCCTCCCACCCCATCATCACCCCATTGCCGCCCCTAGGTCGCCTCCGGAGCCTCGCCCGGCCACTGACGAGGTCCGGCAAACTCAGCGTCGCAGATCTGGGCGAGGCCAAGCCTCGCCGGTGGCGGTGCGAGCTTGCTGGACCTCGCCCGCCACTCGCCGCCGCGGCGGCCAAGAGGAAGAAAGGGAGAAAAAAAAAAAAAAAAAAAGAAAATTATAACAAAAGTATTAAAAATTAAAAGAATCAAAAGATCAAAATTTTTTACTAAATGCATTTTTGTTCCCGAGTAAAAATTTTAAACAGTTTATTAAACACCTTAAATACTCAAAAATTGTTTCCAGGAGTAGAATCGTTACCAAACACACCCTAAGTCATTCATCCGCATATGCCAAAGCATTATTTCACATACCCGCTATTGTTAGCTATGTTCTTAAAGCAATCATGTAATAATTACATGTTAGGGATTTAAGTTACATTATTTATTTAATGACAAATAAATTTCATTTATTGTCTCTATGAATGAGTCCATAAAATCAGTTGAGATAAAACCTATTCTTAATGTGTTAAGAATGTGTGACAAATTTACAATTAAAGTAGGTTTTTAAACAATTCCTAGTCGATAGATCATTGAGAAGATATTGATAATCCTATTGAAACTTGTATATTCTCAAAGCTTCACCATTAAATATTAGATACCTCAGGGGATGATGAGTTACAAGTCATTGAGTAATGTGATACTTGAGCTAAAAACAAATGCTTGTCTTGGACAAGTTCATTGAACATGGCATGCAAAGAATGATTGGCAACATTGGAAGATTTTAATGAGGTCAATGACTAATCATTTGTGCTTTGGTCTTGTGTAAAATCCTTAAACTCGAGGCACAATGCTAACTTGTATGTTGGATGATTGTGGTTTATAAGTACACATATTGACGCTTCGTCAAACCGTCTTTGTACTTGCTAGTCATAATTTGTTTACATGCAAAGGCACGTGCATGTGCAATATGGAATCTGCCTTCTAGTTATATATGTAGATATACAAGATAGAAGATTGATGTCATATGCAATCTAATCAGTGACATTATTGAAATCCTTGGTCGGAATTGTAATTGAGAATGAATGGTTCATGTCTCGAAGAAATACATGTCAATTAGATTTGAGCATATGATCTAATTGGTGGCTTGACAAATAATTTCATAACTTTTGTTCGATTGGGACATAGAGAGACAAAAGGATTGAATTACATGGTTGCCAAAACTGACAAATTTATTATGTTCTTGAAATGTTCACACTGTTTGCATAGTCATGACATATTGCTAGATGTCACTCATGATTTGTAGAAAATGGAGATTGATTGAAACAATCAGTTCTCTTCGTTTTGCTAATGTGTTACTACAAGTCAAACTACCAACTCAATGATGAACCTAGGGATACCATACACCATAATCAATTCCGAATAATGTTTGAACAAGAGAGACAATATTGCAAATGTGTTTGTAATTGAAAAAATCAGATTAAAATCGATTTGAAAATTCTAAGTATTGAAACGGTTTTAGACTTTACAGGTCATATTAAAGATTTGAAACGGTTTCAGACTTTATGGTCAAATTAAAGATCTGAAATTGTTTAAGACTTTATTAGATTCAATGATTAAATTAAGATCTAAACTGGTTTTATACTTTACAACCACATTAATGATATTTAAATGAGCTCAAAATCAATGGTTGCATCAATGATCTAAAGTGACTTCAAAATCAATACAAAATGAAAGATCCAAAATGGTTTAATAATCTGAAATGGTTTCAAAACCAATGAGCATATTAAAGTTCTAAAATGGTTTCAGAATCAAACTACCAAATTAATATTTTGAAATGGTTTTGGACTTGACGGTTGAATTAAATTTTTGTAATAGTTATAAATTAATGCCCATAATATAATTTTAAAATGATTACAAAATTAATTCCTAGAATAATGCTCTAAATGTTACAGAATTAATACCTAGATTATTACTCTTAAATGGTTTTAGAACTTACATTTAGATTCAAAGTCTGAAGTGAGTTCAGATGTTACGGTCGAATTAATGCTCTAAAACGGTTTTAGAGTTAATGAGCTGAACTGATTCAAATTAATGTGATCTGAGACTAAACATAAAAGGTGTTTGAGAGAGGATCATATGATGATTGAGAGAGATGATAGAAATCAATCAAATTAGTCATACATGAGAGCAATTGCTAGTATAATTGAAGTGGTGAACTCTCTCAATTTCTTTGTGCTGTTTAATGTAAGATTGGTAGTGTGTCTAAACTAGAGGTCCAACATTTGTGGGTCTAGAACTCAAGAATATCAAAACTAGAATACCTCAGGATGATATGAAGAGATTAAACATTCATGATCTGAATCTGAAAAACGTTAGAACTTATGCTACGAGGACATTAGAGTTTTTGGTTAGAATTTGAAGAACATTAGGGCCAAATTTTTTTAGCATGGTACAAGGGTAAAATGATTCACCTCCTTTTCATTTTTATGTGATTTTTATTAAAATACACAAGCAATGTTTTGGAAAGACATGCATGAACTTTTTTTTGCTTCCGGTGAATCGTTTTGATTCAATTTTACCTATGCATGTGTTCATGTTTTTGAAAACAAAAACCCAACAACTATATCTATCAAACCTTCACATTAATGATTCTCTTGTTTGTGAAAAACAGGTAAAAAGAATTATGACAAAAGGCCATCCATGATAATAATTGCATTATTAAATGAATTTATATTTTAAACATGTTTTTGAAAATAGAAAAATAGAAAAACAAAGAAATAGAATGATTATTATGCACGCCGTATTTTTTTTTCCTTTTTTTTGGGGCCATTGGGATTAGTCAAATTAAACAATGTATTAGGAAAAAGAAAAGTAGAAGAACACTTCCAATAATAAAGACGGAAAAACACAAGCTTCCGAATAATCAATCACGACAGTAAAGGCAATTTTGGTGTTTCTTCTTGACTTAAAATTTGATTAGTTAGTTGACTAAAAGTAATTCTTGAGCCATTGCCACCCTCGATCCTCACTCCCACCCTTGACGCATACTCCCTACTGACCTTTACAACCACCCCTATTACTCCTATTGGCTCTCAGGAGTTATCATCTTCCCGTGCGCGTGATTAGTCCTTACCTTCTAGGCATTGTTCGTCTGGTGGCGGTTCTATCTTGGTGCTGACTGGAGTCAATACGCATGGGAGGATCATTTAACGTTTATAATTTATATTGTTGTCTTTTTGGGCCACGACATTGATTATTATATCTAAAAGCAAGAAAAAGAAGAAAAAATGAAGGTAATGGCTATATTGCTTATAGACCCATGCTTTTCACACCGGAAGCACTATTATATAAACAACCCTTTTGCACACCCCAAGAACTAAAATAGAAAGACCCCCCATCGCAATTTCGATTACAGTCAGGTGAATAACTAATATAAAAAGACTAAGACTTCTTTTGAGCCCAACTTTTATTCTATGGTTTTTTGCATCATAGTTAGTCATTCCATCCTCATCATAACTTGCTCTCGTGCACGAAATACTTTAAAAAAGACTCACCATTGCTGAAAAAAGTTGATGATAAAATAAGGAGAGCATACAGTCTTACAACCAAAATAAATTGAAAAATATCGGTAGTTTCTTCAGTTGTTCGTTTGCATATGCCATAACATTTGTTCACATACCTGCTATATCTATCAAACCTTCACAAAAATGATTCTCGTCTCTGAAAAACAGGTAAAAATAATCGGCTCAAAAGGCCATCCATTACAATGACCATATATAATAATTGATTTCTATAACCGGTAAGAAAGGGAATCCAATTATACGGGTGGAGAATTTGAAAAACAAAAGAAAAGCCGAAGAAGATTGACTTTCACCGTTTCGAGCTTTGCGGTTCAATCAGGTTAGGTGCTATCCATTTTTAATTCACCACAAGTCATGGAATTTGATAGAAGCCCTGTTTGGTTCAGCTTTGCCAAGGGGCTTTCAACCTTGAAAGTCCCTTGGCCAAATGCGAGCCCGTTTAATTCAGCTTTGGGAGGACTTTGGGAAGATGTAATTGCATCTCCAAGTACCTTCAAAGTCCCTTAGCCTAATGCTGCTCTAGAGGTGCATTTGGAACTTGCATTTTCGGAATGCAACATGGGTGTACTATTCATCTTCTCCGCGTGGCCAAGGAAGCCGACAACCGCCAGCCACCACCAGCGACTGCCAGCCAAGGAGGGCGACCGCTGGCCAAGGGGGCGACTGCCGCCCTTGGTCGCGCGCCTGGGTCGCCGCGGTCGCCCGTCGCCCGTCGCTTGGGTCGGGTGACCTAGGCGGTCGCGCGACCACCGCCTAGGTTGCGAACCCAGGCAACCCAGGCGGTCGCGCGACCACTGCCGTCGCTTGGGTTCGTGACCCAGGCGACAGGCAAGGCCTTTCGGGGGCTAGATCTGGCCGTCGGAGGGTGGCCGGCGGCCAAAGGAAGGTGAATTTGAAAAAAAAATATTTACAATTTTTTTTAATAAAAAATTTCGCAAGAGTCCCTTAGCAAAATAGGGTATTAACCAAACGGCATTTAGATCAAAGTTTTTTCACGATGCAAAATTTATCAAACAGTATTTGCATTTCGAGAAACCCCTTTAACCCAAAGGTATTTGCTTTTTCCCAAATGCATTCCCCCAAAGCCGAACCAAACGGGCCCAGAGTTCTTCAAACCCATAGTAAGATGAAACCGAGTACATTACTCAAAGTCGCTACCCATTCAGTCTCCTTGGCACTCAAGCTTGATCTATGAAATTAGAAAAAAATCATATTGACTCATTATGTCTTCGTTTAATTCGCATCTTCACCTGCGAACATGCATGGCACAGTTCATTTCACTTTCCGTAGGTATTGGGAGTGTGCAGCAAAATTTCGATACTTTTATCTGAAGATATCGTAAAAGGGGAAGCTCAAGCTCAACCCGTTCAATATATTCAGTTGGATATATCAACTAGGATAGATGTCGAACTTTTCTAACACAACTAATACATGTGTCCTAACAATAGGGCCCCTGCATGTCATCCTACTTCCCCATCTAGTCAACAAGTTGGGATCTTGTGTAATGCCAACACCTTGAAGATCTGCCGCGTCCCTTCAAGAGATCAACCACCTATTCAAAGTGCTTTGGAGCACCAATTTACACTTATCTAATAAATTAGATTCACTGTATTTATTTCAGATCTATATACGAAATATATTTGATTTTATAAGATTGATTCTAAGCTCTAAAAAGTTATGCTCTCTCTTTCTTTTTCTTTTTTTTGTGCAAACATTTCAACAATTTACTTTCATCAACTTATACACTTTATTAAAGAACAAAAACTAATAAATTTAATAATTAGACACTCGTATTCTTACTTTTTTTTCTTCAAGTCTTTATAGGCACCCTCTCCATGCACTAAAAAAACTTATTATAGATACAACTTGTTAGGCCATGTTTCCCTTAATCAATGCCATGCCTCTGCTTGGTGGTTACAAACATAAACACCAATCAAGCTTACATGTGTGTGATATTCCTAATTTGAACACCAACCAAATATATGGTTAAAGGAAATTCTCCAATCAGGTACAGAGGAAAATATTGCCCATGATTAAATGCAACTACAATGCTTACAATGAATAAAGTACAATGTGAAATCTCAAAATGTCATATTAGGGAAAGTGTCATTTTACCCTCCATGACTTTGAATTTGGTGCAAGTCAAATCTCGTACTTCAAAAAAATTGCATCGTCCCTCTCTCAAACCCGACTTGCATTGTGGTATACTAATTAACACCACTAACCTTTTGCATCAACATGTACCATGCACACGCCTTGAAGGGGAAAAGTGCCAAAAAAGTCATAAATCTATATGATACCATTTCAATTATAAACATTTTCAATAGGATTAATTTAGTCTATTCAGCCAATTTAAGTCCGAAATTATTGACGTAGATATCGACCGTCTTATGTGGCATGGTTGGAGTCGATGTAGATATTTTTAAATAATTTTTCAATTTTTTAAATATATTTTTAGATTTTACTTTAACCTATGGCTAGTATCGACCATGACTAATGACTAGCCACAGGCAAGTGTCACGGGCCGATCGTTTGAGATCTCGACCGTGCGGCGACTTAGGCTATTTCGGATCGCAGGGGATCGTCACTCCTAAGCCAAGCCTTCTTCGGATCGATGGATCACTTCACTCACCCGGATCGTAGAGAGAGAAACTAGAGAGAGAAGCTCTGAAGAAAGAAAGAGAACTTGGATTGCTAATAGTTGGATGATTACAAGTGAGGGGAGGGCACCCCTTCTTATAATTGAGGCCCTCTGATTACAGCCCTTGATCGAGATTCGATCTGGTGGACGAGATCGCACCGCCTCACCTACCACCTAACGGTACTTATGACGTCACCTACCGACACTTATTATGGCGGCAACCACCGACATTTATGACGTCATGGGAACTACTGACATTTAAGATAGGAAGACTTTGGACCACGGCGCAATTACATGATCGCCCGTCCCTGAAAGTGTTGCGGAAGCGTTGGGATTCTTCGAGGGGTGTTTGGGTCATTCCACCTCGATCACGAAGGCCCCATTGACGAGGGAAACCTCTCCTCCGTGACATTCTCCCCCACTCAATCGAGCGACGTCCTCGGCGCTCACAGCATGGGGCGAGTTCTTCTTGGCGCGAGCTTTCTCTCGCTTCTTCTTATTCCGCTTGGCCCTGACTGACTCGAACGGCACCTCGAACGGCTTCACGTACATGTGGGCGCACATTCCTTTCTTCGGTTGGAAGATGGCACGCGGTACGGACTCCACTTCGGGGAATAGGACTTCGATCGGCATGTCTTGAGTTGGCGGTGTCTTCGGTTGATCGGCCATGCGTTTGGCCGCCTTCAAGTTTTTGTCGAGGAGATGCACCGCGGCGATCATCTTGGTGTTCATCGCCCCTTTGAGCATCGGCACCATGGACGGGCACTTTGGATCAAGCACTATGATGCACTTGGATCCTAGGTCGATCATGGCCCTGGCTTGGTCGAAGAACTGCATCCCCAAGATGAGATCGTAGTCGTCGAGCGGAACTACCTCGAATGGAATCTTGCCCTTCCATCCGCCAATCTGGACTTCAACCTCCGGAGTTGTTCCTCCACTATCGAGGTCTTCCGAATTGACGGTCTTGAAGCGCCTTCCGTTCGGTCGCACTTCCAAACCCAACTTCTTTGCCACCTCGGTCACCATGAACACGTTGGACGCCCCCGTATCGACTAAGGCGTAGAGAGTTATTCCACATACCTCGATTTCAACGAAGAACATGTCCACTTGCTCATTCCTTTCAGGCGGAGGTTGAGCTTGCATGGCGTTGAGATTCATCCCACCGAGTCGGATTTGACGCTTCTCCTCCTTTGGCCATTCTTCTTCTTCGACGGAGAGGATGGCGTTCACCCGGTGCTTTTGTGGACACTTCTGCGTCCAGTGATTTCCTTTGCAAATGAAGCAAGGCGAGGGCGGAGGTTGATCAAACTTACTTGTGAAGTTCGTACTTGGTCGACTTCCTTGGATGGGTTGTCCGGATGAGCCTTCTCCCCACCCTTCGTTCGGCCACCTTGATACTTGGGGCCACGGGAGTTGTCACCACCTTCATCCTCGGAGGGCCGATCCGATCTCCAGTCCCTCGATCGATACTTTGTTGTATCGAATTTGTTGAGGTCGATGAGCGACTCGGCCACGGTTAGAGCCCTCGAGAGACTCCTCACATCCCGACGCATCAACTCTTGCTTGGCCCATGGCTTCAGTCCATCCATGAACGCTCCGAAAGCCTCCTCATCTCCAAGATTGTTGATCCGGAGCTTGAGTTCGATGAATTCCTTCACGTACTCTCGGACCGTTCCTCGTTGTTCGAGGCGATGGAGTTTGCTACGAGCTTCCCGCCGAGCGAACTCGGGAAGAAGTACTCCCGAAACTCTTTCCACGAAGCCATCCCATGTCTCCACGGGATGGGCACCGCGCTTCGTTTCATCACACCTATTTCGCCACCACAACATCGTAGTATCAGTAAGGTACATGGCAGCGGTTCGTACCTTAATGTTTTCTTGTTGGATGTTGGCGGCTCCGAAGTATTGCTCCATACTCCAAACGAAGTTGTCCACCTCTTTGGCGGATTGATCGCCCTTGAACTCCTTGGGCTTTGGCACCTCCAGCTTGGGCACCGCTTGGGTAGGCATCGCTCCGTTCGCGATGCTTAGTTTGCACAAGGCGAGCTTCCTCTTCAGTTCTTGGATCTCCACCTTCATGATGTCAACTTCATCCCACCGGGGGTTCTCCTCCTCCATGGTTCGGACGCGTTCCCTCAAGTTGTCGATCGATTCTTCAAGGGCATCATCCTTCGCTTGAAGAGGAACCGTTGCATCGTTGATGGCGTCCGTGAAGTCTTTGCGAAGCGATCCTTCAACCTCCATGATCCGGTCTCGAACATCATCGAGTCCTTCAATCATGTTGGCCATGGCACTACGCATCTTCCCAAACTTCTCATCAAGCGCAAAGCAAGGGCTTCCTAAGTGAGGTTGCTCTCTTCTTGCTTCGGCCGCGAGTCTCTCGACTGGTGCAGCCTCCACATCCACAATAGCATCTTGGCTCGACATTCCTTCGAACAGTTAGTGCTCCTCTTCTTACTTCTCTCTTTGCTCTGATACCACTTGTCACGGGCCGATCGTTTGAGATCTCGACCGTGCGGCGACTTAGGCTATTTCGGATCGCAGGGGATCGTTGCTCCTAAGCCAAGCCTTCTTCGGATCGATGGATCACTTCACTCACTCGGATCGTAGAGAGAGAAACTAGAGAGAGAAGCTCTGAAGAAAGAAAGAGAACTTGGATTGCTAATAGTTGGATGATTACAAGTGAGGGAGGGCACCCCTTCTTATAGTTGAGGCCCTCGATTACATGCCCTTGATCGAGATTCGATCCGGACGACGATCGCACCGCCTCACCTACCACCTAACAAGCACTTATGACGTCACCTACCAACACTTATTATGGCGGCAACCACCGACATTTATGACGTCATGGGAACTACCGACATTTAAGATAGGAAGACTTTGGACCACGGCGCAATTACATGATCGCCCGTCCCTAAAAGTGTTGCGGAAGCATTGGGATTCTTCGAGGGGCGTTTGGGTCGTTCCACCTCGATCACGAAGGCCCCATTGACGAGGGAAACCTCTCCTCCGTGACACAAGGGTGTCACAGCCCTTGCCCAGGCCATGGGGTCATGCCCTTGCTAGAACCAATGAGAATTGGCAAGGGCCACGACACCCTTGCCGACCCTCACTTGTGGCCAGCCATGCATAGTCCAAAGGAAAAGGTTAAAAAGAAAAAAGAAAAAAGGGAAGGATTAAAAAATAGTAAAAAATAGATAAATTACTTAAAAATTATTTAAAATATCTACATTAGTGATGGTGTGCCATGTATGACAATTGGCACCCATATTAGCAATTTCCTATATATTGGTACCAATGTGAAAATATTTAGGACTAAATTGATCCAATTAAAAAGTTTATGATTGAATTGGTACTTATATAATATGTTTTAAATTTTTTTTGTACTTTCCCTTGCATAAACAGGTGCATTTTATGAGCATCTATGTCTATAAAGTTCGAAAACACATCCTAATTTAAACTTCTTGTCAAAGTGGCAGTCGAGCTAAACGTGGCAATATCATCTACTTCGTTTTACCAATAATTGGATTTCACCCGAATAATGAAAAAATCTTTCACCAAAGATGGATTCTTGGTTTTATTTAAGTAGCAATGGGTTCTTTAGTGATCTTGGACAGGAAATTACCTGGTTATATAGTGAAAATGAACAATAATTTGAAAAGAAAGGTACAAGAAATGATGAACTATAACGGAAAATGGAAAGACAATCGCATTGTAAACTGACTATATATCGCGAATGTTTTTGTGGTGGGCCCCTGCGATTACATGCTGCAATTTCATAGTCCATTAATTACAATTGCTCTGTAACAGTTATTTCTCTAACTTCAGTTATAACTACACTTTTGAGAGTTCAAAACTCTTATTCACGTGCCAACCTTATTCACATGCAATTACAGTTTCCAAAGTTACTAGGATAACCGTAAATCGGTATCTTTGCCTTCAATTGGATCATCAGTCCGCGTTCATTTCTCCTTTATGTCATAATAACTAGCTATCTATTGGCTTTGTGAAAGAGTCATAATATTTGTCGATTATCGATCATCTATTATCGTTTACCAACAGTTACAATAATTAGTTGTCGGAAACCACACATCATAGTCATCAATAAACTTGTTTTCCAATTTTTGATTACTACATTATTTAGTTATCCATAATCATGCTAATCTCATAACCAAACTCGATTAACCGATTGAATCCATTGCTTTTTGATTGCATAAAGTTGCTTATTTTATGGTTTAAATATATGTCTCATTAAAAAAATTCATATTTTAATTCTTTTAAATGATTGAAAACGGTAGTCATTATCTTCTTTGGGTATTGTAAGGAGATGCATTAATGGCTCCGTCATTTCGTCCTCCACGACCATACCCCTTTTGCCGGTCATAAAGTAGTGAAAAGAAAGGGGTTTTTGGAAAATTCCTTTTCCATTATTTGAACAGAGGCAATTAGCTGGTCACTCATTGCGTAATCCGTGCACACAAATTTAAGTTCATTAAAAGAACAAAAAAAACTGGTCAATTAACTAAGAATTAGTCCTCACATATAATTGACGTAATAAGAAAAATAAACCGGCCGATTGACATGAACTTAGTAAAGTGGCGGGTCGTTGCCTTCTCGGCATTATCCTTTGAATGAAATTTCCAATAGGGCCACTCCTTTTCACCTTTCAATAGTCTTCCTCTCCGCGTGATTAGTTGTTGCCTTTCAGGAATTATCCCGTGACGGTTCTATCTTGATGCTGGATGGAGTCGGTAGGCATGGGAGGATTATTTAACGTTCATGTCGTCATCCTTTTGGGCCATAACATTGACATTGTATCTGTAAGCAAGGAAAAACAAATAAAGAAAATTACAGTAATAGCTATAATGCCTAGTGCTTATACCCCCATGCTATGCACGCTTGAAGAACTAATATTTTGAGTCTACTAGTTTTTTCTTTTGGTTGAATGAGAATTAGTCATTTCACCTAACATGAAATGCTTTAAAAAATACTTACTATTGCTGAAGAAGTTTATTATAAAACCATACAAGCATATAGTCTTGCGGTCAAAATAATTGTAAAACATTGGTAGTCGCTTAAATTGTACAATTTCATATTCCATGGGATTAGTTTACATACTGGCTACTACTTCTATCAAATCTCCACATGAACGATTCTATTGTCTCTAGAAATCATGTAAAAGGAATCCGGACAAAAGACAATCCATTACATTGACCGTTTCTACCGCTTGATTTTTATGACTAGGACAAAAGGGGATCCAATTTTATGGGTAGAGCATTTTCAAACAAAAAAGAAGAAGAAGATTGATCGTCGCTGTTTTCGAGCTTTTCAGTTCAATCAGGTTAGGTGCGTTGTTCACTTTTAATCCAACACAAGTCATGGAATTTAAGTCCAGACTAAACTTCTTCAAACCTATATTAAGATGTAATTAAGTACATTACTCAAAGTCACTATGCATCCGGCCTTCTTCACTGGTCAAGAAGCCACCGCAATTTCCAAAATGACCATATATCTCAAGAACAAAATTATCTAAAATCGTGTGGACTATAGTCAATGGCCATTTATCTTAAGAACAAAATTATCTAAATTTTTTTTTTCAAGATGCCATCACATTTTCCAATCCTTGACTAATGATAAGTATGCGTAGAGCAGCTCGGGCAGTTAAATATAAAATGCATTCTACTAGTGCTGAAAAATTTGTTGTAGAAGACTCGTGCTTGAGAATTTCACATTTTCAGAGGAAATTGTACTAGCTAAAGTGTAGAAATCATTCAAAAATACCCTGTTCACATTTAACCACTACTTGAGCCAATTATATTGGGGGCGGTCTTATTTTGATGCTAAATGGAGTCAACCGACGTGAGCTGATTTTGTCATCATTTAAACTAGCCCATATAACCCGCGCTTTGCACGGGGCAAAGACTTGTGAAATCAACGACACGAAAATATAATTCTGGAAGTCTTGATCATTACGAGAGTAAGAGTTTTTGACAATTAAGGTGAATAAAGAAAAGGAAAACTTTTTAACAGAAAATTAAGGTAGATGTCATCCATGAAGAGTGCGGGAAGTTAACCACCCATTGAAAGTGTTTTGGAGCACCACTTCACATTTATTTAATAAGAAATATTTATTATATTTATTTTAGATCTAAATAGAAGACATATTTGATTTCATAAGTTTAATTATTATTAAAACATGTCTTAAGTTTGAACCCGACAAAATCCGATCTGATAACTAATAAAGAAGCCCAATTAATTAAATGAAAGTGCAGACGTCGTAATACTATGAACATCCAATTGTGTGCTTTCTAATTCATTGTCACGAGTCCTAGTTGTATAAGGATTCTTGTTTTGTCTTATATCAAAATTGTCATGAGTCAACATGCATGGGAGGATCGTTTAACGTTTAAACGTTGTCTTTTGGGGCCACGCCATAAAATATTATATCTAAAAGCAAGTACAAAAAGAAAGAAAGGAAAGTAATTACTATATTGCCTATTGACCCATTCTACGCTCGCATGAAAAACTACTATAAAAAAAACCCTCTGGACGTGTGAAGAACTAATAAAGAGGGACCCTCTTTTTATATAAAAAGACCCAGACCTCTTTTAGGCCCGACTTTCATTTTTGTCTTTTGCATCAGAGTGGGCTACGGGGAAACCCCATCTCGAGAACTAAAATAAAAAAAGTTTGCTAAGCAAATTGTCACGAATTTCCTTCTCGGAGATCTATAAATGAAAAAGGTGCTGTGCCTGTGCGAATCCAAGCAAACTTCCCACGACTGAGCCAATGGAAGATCCTGAGCATGGGTAAAGATTTTCTGTTCCTTTACTCAGTTTCTGAAACAGAATTGCCTAAATCCAAGATCTGAGAAAAAGAGTGCGCGCATTTTTTCTGCTAAAACATCTTATCAGTCTGTTGGTTTCCTGAGTTGCAGATTCAGCATTGGATTATATTTGGCAAACTTGGCCGTGTCATCCGATATTCTTAAAGATTCATGGAAAGTGATATCTGAACATCAAGGGCGGAACTCTGAAATCATCACCGATTCGCATGAAGACTACGTTATCATTGCCTTTGTCGGCTCACCAGTCAATACGAGTGATCTTCAACAAGAAAGCGGTTTGGTTCCTATATCGGAGAACTCTGACTTTAAGCTCCCTTGCTCCGATACTCATCCATCTTTTTCGATAAATGAAGCTGCTTTTTCTCGGTTTAAATCTCTTCGTGACCAGTTCTCTCAACTACAAGAAAAGGTAGCCTTTGCGATCCATTTTCTTGAGTTATCCATTATAGCTAGCTATTAGTTTTTTCTGTGAGTTCTCAAAGTACCTCACAGATCTAGGAATAATCTATTAAAGATATTGCCACTGAAGTACGCCTGCTAATAGATGCCCCCTTATGATTTTCGACTTGTTTCCATCGTGAACGTTATCAGACGAGAACTGATGGCATTCTTTTGCTAGAGAAGTATGCCTTTTCCATTCCTTTTTAAGCATATTTGTGATCGTAGATCAGTGTCTTCATTCTGTAAAATCGTCGAATCAAGAGATGTCATAAAATTGAGGTTGAAGCACACTTGAAATTTGCTGGTTATGATGAAAAGCGACATGTATTTTACTATGCTGAAGAATGAGATAATCTTACATAATATTAATTAGTGAATATAGCCTAACTGGCACTTGATTAACAATTTTATATGGCTCTTTTCAAACGCACACCATATGAGAAAATTGATCCATGGTTTCTACCATCGGCTATGTTTTTTTTTTGGTCATAAAGTGAAATATTTCATTAACTAGAAAAGATCGAAGGGCCGGATTAATTGACTTTAGTACATAAAAGCTCCCAAAGGAGATGGGGAGGGGACGAAACCCAAATCAAAATTAAAGAGTTTCTCCCATGGTCTTAGCAACTTAGTTCGCAACTTAGTTAGCCTCTCTAACGTAATGGCCGACCTGAATATTTGAAAAGGACAATAATAAATTTTCGTACCGCCGATTATGTTATAAGGTACAAAGATGGTAAGACTAGTGGCATTGGAAAGTTCATGCCCAATTGATAGATTCAACAGGGTTAAAGGGATTAGTGAGAGAATCGATGGATTGGATCAATTATAGGCCAGTATCTAACTACAGCTCTCAATGGGAAACTAGCAACTTCACATTGCGGTCCACAATTTGGTTATTTCATTTGCTCCTGGAATATTAATTTCACTGGTTAAATTTGTGCATGTTCACGAGAGCGAAACTCTCTTGGATACATATAAGCATTGAAATTTCATTTGCACGGACATACTTCGCATTGATGCTCATTCTGCTTCAATGCAGGTTAAAACTTCTTTCAAGCTAGATGCCTCTCGTTCTTCAACCGAAAGAATAAACAACGAGAACCATATCCCTCATATCATCACGGGACACAATCTGAATGGATCCGTTGCCTCCCTTTTTACATTGTTGCTTCTACAGACGCTCGATCAAACCAAATGCAAACTCCCCCTTTGCATCACTTTTGGTTCGCCCCTCCTCGGGGATACCGTCTTCCAACAAGCCGTATCGTGCAATCCGACATGGAATTCTTGCTTCTTGCATGTGGTTCACAAGGGTGATTGCGTCCCCAGATTATTCCCGGTTCCTCCCACCACCGGCCAAAGTTCATACAAGCCTTTCGGTACATTCCTTTTGTGCTCTGAATCGGGTTATGCATGTTTCCAGGCCACTGAATCTGTAATTGAGTTGCTCAAATGCGAGAGCCCGGGAGTTGTGGCTGGGAATCAAGTGTCCCAAACTTTCGATTATAAGAACGTTGTTGAACGCCCTGAGGAAATACCTTTTCACGGGAATGTTTCTAGTTTTCTAGGGCATGAAGCATTTTTCACTAAAAAAGAAGACTCGTGTAAAGTTGGAATTGCCGCTCAAGTCACAGCAGCTGGTTTCTGGCAACGACAGGTATCCCATCTTGACTATTTTATGCTCGTTTTGAACCCTTGTTCTGGCTGGGTGTTTTAAGCGGAGAAATCATGATTATATTATAGTTTTGGACCATGAGTGCATGGTTAACATCTAACTATTAATTGTTAATGGAATAATAATTACTACGTTACTAACTTGAATTTCTCGATATTAGTTATCCTGATTGATTATTAGATACATTGTTAAACAAATTTTTATGACTAATTATAATAAAGTAACTAAGAATTGTAATTGTATGTGTTAAATTATCTTATCTTATCTTATATAATTGAATATAATATCCATCCAAAATAAATATAATATTAATTACAATTATAGGCACGGGTGTTATTGATCATTTATGGAGGAATTGTAAAAGTTAATAGTGTTAATATGCTTCAACATATAACATTAGGGTAATGATATTCCCGCAACCAATATATCTTCTTTCACAACTTTTTCGTTAAAATTGTATAAAAAGTCTTGAATTTATTGTAATATTGACAATTTAGTCATAAATCTTATCAAGTCAATTTTTTGCTAATTGAGTCCATCAAGTTAATTTTGGCTGGAAATAGTTAATGTAGACAACAGGTATTTCACGTGGCACGGTCACATTAATGTGTACAATTTTTAATAATATTTTAATATTTTTTGAATTTTTTCTTTTCTTTATTATTTCTTAATACTTATCTGTCTCTATCATCTTCTCCTTTGGAATTTCGTCCGGAAAACAATTCTCCTTTTGGGTGTTTCCAAGTTCACTGCGACGTGCCATTGCCGGTGAGGGTAGCCGGCCATCCATCGCCCACGGCCGACAAGGACCCGGACACCCTCGCCGCGGGCGTCGCCCAGATCTGGGGCAAGGCAACCTTGATTATCCATTCATGGTTATCTGTGTGAATCGGTTCTAGCGACTCGAGCACCAGCTCATGCGCTTCGAATTTCTGGATTTTATAGTGTTGTTTGCTGGGTTTCTCGTGTAGTGGCTCTGCTTTTGCTGCCGATTCTTGCCAAGAACACCTATGTTTGCTGGGTTTCTGGTGTTTTTGCTCTGCTTTTGTTCCCGATTTTGCTGGGTTTCTGGATTTCACAGTGTTGTTTGTTGGGTTGCTGGGTTTCTTGTTTTTGTTTGCTGCGTCTCCAGTGTTTTGGCTCTGCTTATGCTCTGCCGATTCTAGCTCGCGGCCAGCGAGGGTCGCCGGACCCTCGCCCAGGGCCGGCGACCCTCGCCAGCAATGGCATGTCATGGTGAACTTTGAAGACGGTTCTGATTCCAAAGGCGAAGATTGTTTTTTCTGGACGAAATTCCAAAACAAAAGAGATCGAGGGAGATAAGTTGAAGAAAAATAAAAAAACTTAAAAAATATTAAAATATTATTTAAAATTGTTTATATCAACGTTGGTCGTTGGTCGTGTTAATTGGATACCCAATTTTCACGTTAGTAATTTTTTGTCAAAATTAACTATACGGACTTAATTGACAAAAAATAAAAATATTTGGGATTGAAGGGTTTATAAGTGTAATATGTTTAGTACTTTTTAGACAATTTTCCCTAACTTTTTAAACTCTATATCTTATAGGACTGGTGTGCCCTTAAACTCATCCACAATCACCATGAAGATTCTAGAAAATTATTTAAAAATTAACATCTACCAAATTAGGCAAGAGTCGAAAAGCCCAATTTCATTTGATAACAGATGTATGTTTATAGTTTTAGTTCTTATCCGTAATTGTTCCATTAAGAACATAATCACCGAGTGCAACATATTCACTTTTAAATAAGTTATACTCAAAGTACAAATAAGTTCCGTATTACTTTACTCATATACATATAAATAACATTAATGTTACCATAATATTGAAACGTAAGTGAAGTTTATCTATATTTAGTGATACTTGTTCATGCTAGGAAGTAAGTTATACCTATACGGCCATAAGAAAAGTGAGCTATAACTCAAATACAAATAATCTAATTATAAATTAGACCTCTTAGTATATTTCTCTCTACATTTGAATTAATGAAAATTAGAAAGAATTCCTTGACTTTATTATTACAAATTAATTTCAAAATAAGCTGTATCATCCGGCTATTTTTGAAGATATATATTTTTACATCTTTTTCCAATTCTGACTACTTATTGGGTGAATTATCATTTCCGTTAAATTATTCTGTAAATGCTATATCAGGTTATTAAGATCATGAATCTTACAATAGTTTTCTTACTACCAAAGAAAGAGACTCCATTATTTTCCATTACTAAAATTCATCCAATAAGGAGTTAGAATCCCCATTTTATTCAATTCCGGTCCTTTATTTTTTATTTTTTGTTCTTACCAAACACAACATTAGATTTCATCCACGATACATGACTAGGATCCTCTAAATGGGAGGTGATTCAAATTTAAAATTGAAACCCTTGAAAAAGGGATACATTAGCAACCAAATTGAGGGACCAAAATTAACTTGCATCAGTCCAAGCACCTAAAAATTTTTTTTAAAAAAAAGAAAAGAAAATTATGGTAACACTAGCCACGCCATGTAAGATGACCAACATGAATTGGATCTTTACATCGGTGATCTCCAACTAAAAATAATTAGAAAAACTATATTGGCAATTCGTTAAAAAATTTAAAACTAAATTTGTAAATCCTTAAAAAATTTAGGATTGAATTGGCAAATTGTCAAAATTTTTAGAGTTAAATTGACATGATTAAAAGGTTTAAGATCGAATTGACCACCGTATAATATATTTAAAATTTTTTAGACAACTTTCCCATTAACAGATAAATGAGTCATCCATAGACACATGATTTTAATGGCAGCATTTGTGAATAGCTCGTACACATATGCATCCTTACTCAAGAAAATAATTACTAGACATCAAAGCCCCTCCGTTACGAAGGGAAAAGTGCCAAAAAAATCATGAACCTATGCATTAGTAACAATTCAGTCATAAATTTTTTAATTGAATTAATTTAATCATAAATCTTTTCGTATTTGTACAGATTCAATCCATCCAATCAATTTAGACCGGAAATTGGTGACATGGACTCTAACGGTCTTATGTAGTAGGCCGGCACTTACGCGGAAATTTTTTTACAATTTTTTCTATATGTTCTCCTTTTTTTCTTTTTTTTTTCTTTTTCTTTACCCTCGCTAGCCATGAGCGAGGGCCACTGCACACTCGTGGGTCCCAAGCAAGGACTATAACGCCCTCGCCCAAACCAAGCAAGGGGGTCACGACCCTCATCGGCCATGGGTAAGGGCCTTTACACCCTTGTCAACCACAGGCAAGAACAAGGAGGCCCTCGCCTGTACAAGAAAAGGGAGAAAAAAGAAAAGAGAAAAAAGAAAAAACAATAAAAAATTCTGAAAAATATTAGTAAATTATAAACTTTGTTTATCTTAGTGCTAGTCATGTCACATTGGACCGTTTGCATTTACCTCAATAATTTCCGGCCTAAATTGACCGGATGGACTGAATTGATATTACTACAAAAAAATTTAGGATTAAATTGGTCTAATTGAAATATTTAGGATCGAATTGGTAATAATATAATAGATTTAGAACTTTTGTTGTACTTTTGCCTAAATGATTATCCCCTTGTGAAACTTTGACCGGTAGAAGTTTTATTGTCATGACAGCAGAAGAATGAGGGCAGTTATGATCTTATAGAAAACATAGTAAAGCACGAAGAAAACGTCATGAAGAGACAGAGAGAGGAGTTTGATTATGCCACGGAATTGAACGATATGAAAATTTACATGGCTTTATTGGAGTGGTACATAGAAAAGTGCAGAGCCAATGGCCAGGGTCCCGGTTACTATGATAGCTTCAAGAATGCACGGGAACGGCGCGACAATGGAGTTGATAAGTACAAGACATACCTGACAGACTATTGGGAGAAGGTGGTTGAGGATGCAGCGAAGAAGCCTCAAATACCAGGTGCGAAACTAAGGCGCCGTTTGCTATTTGCTGGGAAAACTTACCAGAAAATAGTTGAACCGCTAGACATAGCAGAGTATTACAGGAGGGGCCGGAAGGATTACTTAACTCGAGGAAGATCCAATCACTACAGGCTGCTACAACAATGGCTGGAAGATCAGGCCGAAAATGACAGGAGAAAGGGAAAGGAGCCACGGGATGGTCCTTCTAAATCGAAAGTGGTGAACGTGACAGAGGATTCGTGCTTTTGGGCACGTGTGGAGGATGCAATCCGGTCGTGCAGGCTGCTGGACAGAGCCAGAGCAGGATCATCAGATGGTTCGGAAGGAGAAAAGCCATTCCACTTTGACGATTATGTCATGGATTTGATCGACAAGGAGAAGGTCTCGTCCGACATATTTTTGGATAAAAGCAGCTATATGCAGTGGTGGAGGGAGTATCTGGAGATCTCGGAGAAAGTTGAGGGAGGTGTGCAGATCTCGGAGAAAGTTCAGGGAGATTCGGGTTCTTACCCTTCAAGACTCGTCAATTACATGAGGAAAGGCGGCTACAAAGATTATGGTAAAAGTTCCCTGACCGATTCAAACGAGAATCCATCCAATAGGTCGCATTTGGGTCCTACGACTTCCGGAGATCCTCACGGCTCACAACTGGGTTCATGAGGAAAGGCCGCCATGAAAGTTGCGCTCAAGGTATCCTCACCAATTCAAATGCTGAAAATCGCAGTGTCATTTGTCAGTCTAATCCCCCAGTTTAACAAAGCGTTTCTTTTCAAATTTCGATTGCCGCGTGATTACACCACGACATCTATCCATGTCTATAGGAGTAATATTGGCTACTGTACTCATAGCCACTACTATGGCTCTCCTGATAAATATGGAATTAATCTGCTTTCCCCACTGCTCGACCCGAATTATAGGGCACTGCTACGAGAAATGTATGCATTCCCATAGGCTTCAAATTGTTCGATATCAGTACCTAGAGATATAATCCGTACAAACTCCAGAAGACACTCCTTCCACATTAAAGAAAAATGTGTGGCAAATCAGTAGGAGATTTGACATCTTAGCTTAATTGATGGGATTCTTGCTGGGTGCCAAAGCAAGGTGGGGGTAATATAAGAAAGCTGTAATAAACAACTCGAGACACACTTATGCCAAAATACAGTATAGGTATGGCACACATAAAGTATTGTCTCGCACAACTATTACACACTATTTGTGAGTAGTAAAAGCTCAACCTGTAATCACAGACGAGCAAGTGTCTCTTTTCTCTGTTTGCGAAGCTCTCTCAAGTCTAAGGATTTCCCAGGCCCTATCTCCGATCTGGTGCTCACTGCTCAGATGGAGACTATCAGGGCTCCATCTGTGGCCTTTAAGTAAAATGTGTAGCCAAAATTCTTGAACAAAGATTCACACGTTCAGCCACAAAATTTGAGCCCACAAACTTTGAAAAACGCAATTTTAGCACTAGATAATAGGCATTAGGCATTCTGAGAACCCTTAAATTTAGGAGCTCATTGTCTTCATTTTCTTATGGAAAGCATTTCACTTATGTCCCCCATATAGTTCCTTACTATTAGCGTTACTATTTGATACGTGGTCACCTAGGTAAGTAGATGATTTCTAATACTCCCCCGTCCATGGCTACTGCTATCTACTGCTTGCCATACCCAATTTCTTTCGAAATTCCACAAATTTAGATCCGTTAATGGTCTTTTCATGAAAATATCAACTTGTTCATATGTCCTAGTGAACTGCATCTCAATCTCTCCACATAACACGTTCTCGAGTACAAAGTGACGCTGGACTTCCACACCTTTAATTCTCAGATGAAACACTTTGTTTCTCTGCTAGTTGAATTGCTGATTGATCGTCAGCACGTAGTCCCAAGGGGCATTCATCAATATTCAAGTGCAGATCCTTTAGCAATTGTACTATGTCTTTCTTCAGCTACCATAACTGCTGCTTGATACTCGGCTTCTATCTCTGACGATGCAGTCAGTTGTCTTTAGCAACGCCAAGAGATGGCTCCTGAGCCAAGTCTAAACATATATCCTACCGTCGGTCTATGTGTATTGTAGCCACCAGCATACTCGGCATCCCAATAACTAATTAATTCACAATTGCGTAGAAAATGTCTGGATGTGCGTCAAATAAATGAAACTGCCAACTAGTTGGCGATGCATGGTCTCATCTTCGAAATCTTTCCTTTTTCCACTAGAAATTTCACATTAACCTTTAACGACTGGCAATCAAGCATTAGAAAACTTTGCCACTCTTCAGCAAATTTTCCTTGGCGCGCAGATCATTTTTTTCGGATTCTTTTATCTACTTCAAGTCCGAGAATATATGTTTGAGCTCACCAAGCTCCTTCAATTGAAATCGAACCGACAGGTTCTCCCTTCGGTATCTCTTTCATTGTCTCCGGTGATGATGAGATCATCCATGTACACTGGCACGACAGCTAATTTACTTCTCGTGGCTTCACGAACAATTTTGAATCTGCAGGAGTTAGTCAATAGCCTTTCTAAGCCTGGAATATGGCAATCTTGCCATATCATGTACGAGGGGAAAATTAACAAAGAAGTCATAAACTTATTGCATTTATACAAATTCATTTTTAAACTATTTAATTTATTTAATTAACCTATAATTTTTTTAATAATTTATCAATGTAGTCTATTCGGCTAGTTTTAGCCAAAAATGCTAACATAGACATTGGCCGTCATACGTTGCACCACCGCGACGTAGGATGGCCTGCAACGTATGATGGCTAGTGCAAACATGGACAAATTTTACAATTTAAAAAAAAAATTGAATTATTTCTTTTCTTTTTCTTTATTGTGGCCGACGAGGCCTACAAGCCCTTGCCGGCTGTGGGTGAGGGTGGCGGCCCTTGCCTAGGTTTTCGCTGGCTGCAAGCCCTCACCAGTCACAGGTGAGGCAACCCTTGCCTTGCCCTCATCGGCCACTGCCTAAGACCAGCCATTAAAAAAAAAAGATGAGGGAAAAAAAGAAAAAAAATATAAAAAAGGACCCTTTGATTGTTACAGATTTTGAAACAGGACACTTTGATTGTTACAATTCCAAAGCTTCATTATAAATGAGGCTCAAAGAGTTAAAAGCCATTTCCAGAAAGTCTCAGTTGTTCCGAGGAGAGTTTTCAATCTTGAAGCGGTTAGCTACAAGTAGTGTATTCTGTGAATTTCTGCCTTCCCCTGCATCTACTGAGTTTTGAACTTCGGAATAGAGAGCTGGAGACTTATGAAAATGAGTAAGTTGATTAACCTGTTCAATGCATATGAGGAAGACTAGCTTCCAATGCTACTTTCACCTTCACCTACTCCCACTTTCTACTCCCTCCTTCATCTTCTTTTTAATTTTCTTACGTAATTTTACCTAAATATTTACGCTGAAAATATATACTTATTCTGTACATGGCAACAGTTGGCAGAAGGCATTATTGTGCTTATGAATGAGGTGCTGATGATCGGTATCGTTCGGTATATATGGCTGATTGAGGAGAAATAGGATCTCGTGGGAAAACTATCAACAGGTATTCTTAGTCTTTAGTTACACGAGATTAATTACAACCTCTATCTGCATGTTTTTCATTCAGGTATTCTCTTGGTGTGAATGATAATAAAAGAACATGATTTCTCTCATCAGGTTTCGGAGACACGCATCAACCATGTGAAAATGATAATAGAAGAACATGACTAGTATATTCCAAGTCAATTTTGCACTCCTGATATTAATGAGCTATTCCTATGTCAAGATTACAGTTGTAGTTGGAAGTCCTCGCTTTTGATGCAGTATCAATTAGGCTCTCCACAAGTAAAAATCATATGCGCAACTCCTCCCACTTCATTTCAGTGACATAAACGGCTGGGTGATACCCGAAATCTAAAGATTTTCTGTCCCTGCATCAGCCTAGCCAAAAATGGTGCACATTTCTAGCTGAAACCACAGCTGCTTTTTGCAGGAGTGACTCTCCAATTCCGTTCAGTGGGAGCTGCAACAAAACATTCTGATTTGAGTAGTAGTTCATGACAAGATGGCATTTAGAGATCTAGATCAACTCTCGAACATTTAAGGACTGAAGCAAAATACCTTTCTAGCTGCCCACTGATTACTTGTCATTTTTTATCCAAAAGACATGAAAGCAACGCAGTTGATTTAAGGACGTTCTTCATACTTCTGGTTTGGAGCTGACACTGTTATCCGCAATACAGTGAATATCCCCTGTTTGTTTAAAGCCTCTGAGGCATAGGCATTGTCATCACCAAACAATGACCAAACTGAAGGAAGAAATTGGGAATGATATAAAGGTAAGAATTTGCAAGATGATTAATAAAGGCAAGAAGTAAAACAAGGAAAGAGCGGCTACATGATTTCTACCGGGTTTTCTGCCATCAATAATAATACTTTCAGCATGATCAAGGCCTTATATCTACCTTCAGAGGGAGCAATCTTCATATTGGCATAACGAAGTTAATTCAGATCTATGGAGATTCATCATCTTGACATTAATGTCCTGGCTTTGAGAAAATGCAAAACATGTATGTGGTACCTTCACTGCCTATGTCCATGACAAAATAAGAAATCTCTAAAATGCCGTCAATAATCGCTTATGCACGAGCAGTTTCCAGAATCCATCAGATTGCGAATTTCTTTTTTTCATCCTTATGCATAAATGGGACAACCACGTGGCCAAAGAAAACCAACTATAACAGAAGTAGGAGAAAAGTATCACTTTACTTGCCCAAGGGCAGATTGATACCATGGCAAGGATGAACTCTTACTATTTGACTGAAGACATCATCTATAGTTTTGGAGGCATTCTGATCTTTTTTATTTGTATCATGGTCACGAGCCAGATAACACTGAAGCATTTCACTTACTTGCTCGAACAACTTCTCCCAGTTCCTGGAATGAAAATGGAAAATATCAACACGTCACGGGAAATCCCCATGCAAACTGAAAATAATAATGAAAGCCAGTAATGTCAACAGAGAAGGGGCAGTTCACCTGCTATGTTTATATTTAGAAGGAGACCTTAGGAATACCCAGAATCAGCTTTGTCATGCTGCCATAATTTGAATCTTCTTCACAATTCTTTCATGCAGCGCAGTGTCCTCCTGTCAATCTTTTTTGGTGTCACATGCAGCACATTGTTTCCACTATCCAGTACTATCAAATGTAAAATCTTACCTTAGCCTGGGAACCTTAGTCAGGTTTTTGCTGCTCTTTTCCTTTGGAATCATGTCCTGTCAAGTCCTAAGAGTCTGGAGATATGTGGCTTGCACTCATTCGTTTCAAAGCGTTCCAGGGATACATTTTTATGGAAGCAAATTTCATCTAAGCTCTTGCAATTATTAACAATCAATTGCTTCAGATCCTTCAAATGTGAAAGGTTCAGTTGTTGAATGTACTCGCGTTCAGAGATATTTAACACTTCCAAGGATGTCAACAGCCCAAGGCCTCCTATAGCATGGAGACGATCCACCTTTCCATTGTAGCTTTGCAGGTCCAAGTATCTCAACGACTCTAAATCTTCAAAGTCATCGAGGTTGGACAACTCTGTGCTTCTGGATACGTCCAGCTTTCTTAGGAATTTTAAAGCTTCCAGGCCATTCAATTCCGTCAGCCCATAGCATTGCAAGAGCTCTAATTCCCACAAGGATTGCAAATGGGGAAGAATTGTCAACTTTACCAACTTGGGACATTTCCAAACTCGAAGCTTCCGTATGCCAGGGGGAAGCACTGGGATGCATTGAAGAGACACGCACGAGTGAAGGGTGAGCTTCTTCAGATAACATAGGCGAGAGAGCGATGGAAGCGCGTCGCTCCGACAGGTGAGCTGCAGGGATGATAAGCTGGAAGGAAATTCTAACGGTGACTCAAGCTCACTACAGTAGAGTAAATCAAGGTGTTCGAGATTAGAAAGCTCATGGAAGTTTTCTGGCAAGCTGGAAATTTTTGCTCTACCTAAGCGAAGGGTCCTTAGAGAAGACAATCCACCAACAAGAATTTCTCCTTCCAGTTTATGGCAGCCCGAGGCATCTAACTCTTGGAGGTTTTCTAGTTTTCCAATAGTGCTTGGTAACTTTTCAATCTCGCTATGAGAAATCCTCAGAATTTTCAATTTGTTCAATCCCCCAATGGATTTGGGTAATTTCCTAATCCTTGTACATGACATGTCTAGCTCAACCAACTCGCCCAAGTTCCCAATTGAAGGAGGGATCTCTTTCAACGTGTAGCAGCGCTCTAATGACAAGCGCTGCAATTTTCCAAGGGCCTGGAAGGAGTCCGGAAGTTCTTGCAATTTTTTACAGGTGTTCAAGCTCAGGGTCGACAAACTTACCAGATGGTTTATAGAGCTGGGAACTCGAGTCAACAGGCGACAACCCTTGGCACTAAGCGTCTTCAGCTTCTCCAGAGATCCTATGCTTGCAGGTATTTCTCTTATATCAGTCTCGTCTAAGACAAGGTCCTCCAAATTTTCTAGTTCACCCAGTTCTTCGGGTAACTTCTCGAGTCTCCCACAACACCTCAAGTTCAAGGAAACAAGGTGCTTGACATCTCTAAGGGAAGAATGGATCTCCTCCAAGTTCTCACAATTTTCCAGGATTAGCATCTTTAAACTTATAAATCCAGTGAGATTACGGGTGCTTGTTAAGTATGAGCACCCTGAAAGATTGAGAACTTTCAACCCCTCCATCTATAAGAAAAAAACATGTTCCAGGATGAGCAGTTAGAAATAGAATGATTTATCATAAAAAATGTAACAAAAGAGAGTATTTCTCATCTTTACCTTGATTGAACTCCATCCTTCCCAGTCCTCACTAATACAACCTCTTGATAAATCAAGTATGAGTAATTCCCTCAAATTGGCTGCCTTGAAAGAGTTAGGACATCTCACCCACTTTAGCCATCTTAATTTAGAAAGTGACTCCTTGAAGTCTCCAGCAAACTCCACTTCAGTCAAATGAAGGAACTGCAGGTATGGCAAGTTTTCAAAGATCTCTTGCTTCATGAACTCGTTTGAGTCATCCTTGTCCAGGCATAGTGCCTCAATATTTGTATTTTTTTTCTACAGCAAGAAATTGAGGATTGTAAATATGCCCACAAGGCATTCCCCGATCTTGACAAGAATAAATACAACCCAACCACCGTTTGTTGGGAAACATTCGCAAATTATTGTGGCCAATGCATTTTCTTTAGACTTCAAAAATTATATGTGATCTTTATCTAATAAAATAATCACGAAATGTGTCACTTTTCACTTGTATGTCACAAATTTTGCTGAAAATAATTTAAAACTCCTTTATAAAAATATAAAATGTACAAAATTGTCTAGATTTTTATATATAAAAGTAGATTAATAAAAATAATTAAGCACATAAATGATTTATATTGTGAATTTTTTTTCGTTAGTTATATTTTAACTCTCAAATTGTTGTCCTATTTCTTTATAAAGCGTAAGATTCGAAGCTTATAACTGAAATTAACCCTCAAGAAAACTTCCCCCTCTCTCTTTACTGGTGGGAAAGATGGCCATTAAAAGGCAACCCCTAGTGATTTATTGGGAATTTTATTAGTCTCTCTTTTTACGTTTAGTAAATGTCCTTTCCTTATATACACTTGACAGGTCCTATGGGTGTCTCTCTCTTTATTTCATATTGTTATTATTTCTCTCTTGCTCACAAAGCGTGACCTAAAATTTCCACAAAACCACATATTGCTATAGTAGAAAGAAACTGAGGAAGAGAAGTTGAACTTGACATTTTAATTTTGGATATTCAAGCTCAAAAAGCTCAACACTAATGAGTGTCCTACTCAATCAGTCATCATTCAATTTGCACCAAAAGATAATATGCAAGAGGATATCAAGCGAAGCGGGTATTGTTCTATCTATTAGAGTTTCTATTTTCATCACAACAGTTTTTCTATTTTAACCTATTTCATAGAAAAACTTGAATTTTTACAACATTTTCAAAGAACCCGGCCATAAAAAAGATTGGTAGCTTCTTTCACATTTTGGCATGCAAAACAGCATAATGAGGTTTAGTATGCAACCAACCCAAAAAAAAAGTTTTAGTATGCATGAGAGCAAAAACAAGATTATCGTCTCATTGAAGTGAGCAAGAGTAAAATTAAATAATTATGACGATTAATTACTTTAATAACCGCTGCTTTTTCTTCATGTATGTTCTTTGTTCTATTGATTTGGTCAGTTTTTGCTATAGTAAAAAAAGATGCTTTTGGTGCTGACATGCCATGAGAATCAAAATAGAATTTAACCTGATCTTAAGAATTTGTGAGTTCACCCATTCATTCACATATTATGCATCAGTATGTCAAATTTAGTGATTATTATTATAATTAAAGTCTCTGAAAATTTTGTGTATTGCGAATTTAAAAAGAAAAAAAAATGCAAAAGTGTGTCAGCTACAAGATTTCGTTTAAGCAAAAAGTAAGAAGTGACAATCAATCAAGACAAAAGTAAGTTCAAATTTGGACACAAAAAATGAATTAGTCGGGTGGAAAATGATGAAAAATTGAAAAGAAAAATCGAATGGAAAATGATTAAATTGGATTTACTTATTTTATGAATCATATTCTAATGTAATATGTGTAAATTCAACCTAATTATTTTAAACCCAAAAGTTTTCTTTTTTGGCTTGATAGAAAATGTCTGCCTTGTATAGATGCTAAGAATATTACTTCCAAATCACATCAAGGAAATAATATAATGAGAAGAATGTCGGCTGCGAGATGTAAAATTTATTCCAATGAAGAGAATCCATGTAAAAAGAGAGCAGAAGAAAGATAGAGTCAATTACCTTCTCTTCGTGAAGAACTTCCAGGGCTTTGTCATAGACCCACACCCTTTTTCGCTTCTTGGGCTCTCTTTCGCTAGCAATTTTCCTACCAAGTTCTCTTAATTGATTATGCATTTTCAACTCATAATTATCTCCCACTTCTATTAACGACATAGAGCTCAATGCTTCAATCTGTGTCTTTGGATCAACGCCATGAACCTTCCACATGTAGGACGCAATTCTCCAATCCGTTCCAATGAAGAAACAAGCAATATCTAAAAATATCTCCCTTTGCCAATTGTCTAGTGCCTCATAACTTATTTGCAGCTTCTCTTGCACTTCCTGAATTGGTACTTTCTCTAACTTTTTTAATTTGTCTCGCCAGACTTCTTGTCCTTGCCCACGCAGCACCGAACCTATGACTTTGAGAGCTAAGGGAAGCCTTCCGATAGTGGATATGATATCATTAGAGAGAGACACAAAGTCACGAGGAGGAGAGTCCCTTAGAAAAGCATGTCTACTAAATAAGATCAAAGATTGATCCTCATCAATTTCCTTGAGTTCGTAACAACAGTTCACTTCATCATAGTCATTGAGAACAGCTTTTGTTCCGGTGGTGATGATTATCTTACTTCCCTCCGCAAACCAATCATGTTTCCCAACCAGATATTCTAATTGATCTTTCTTGTCCACATCATCTAGAAGAATTAATACTTTTTTTTTTGTACATTTAGATTCCATGATCTTAATTCCTTCATCTGTAGTAGACGCTTCCCCCTTTCTTTTCAGTATATCATAAATTAATTGATTTTGCAAATCCAAAATTTTGTTCATTCGAATATCTGCAATGAAACTACAATGCTGAAATCGGTCGAAGAGCTTATTGTAGACAACCTTGGCTAAAGTTGTCTTACCAACGCCCTCCATTCCGTGAATACCGACAATCTTCGTAGCATTGGAGTTATCATCCAGCAATCTCAGAACTTTCTCAACAGCATTATCATTGTCGACGAGTTTTTCAGTGACAACCAGCTGAAAAGCCTTTTTTAACTCACTCCAAACTCTTGTGACTACCAATTTCACCAGTTCTCCTTCGTGGCTGTTAATAAAGCATTCGGGATAAAATGCATTAGAAGAACAATCATATCCTGTGATATCTCGTTATCAAAATACTGCAATTTCTCAAGAGTAAAAAAAGCACGCACAAGTTGAGAAACACACGAGTGTGTAGCCTCATCTACAAGCAAGATCCAGTTGAAAAAAAGTAAATAAGGTTTCGATAGAAAGTTAAATACCCATTAGCATCTGTTTTCGAATCCCATCCTTGTAGGTCACTGGCATATCTGAGCGCTTCTGTCCATTTATCGACATCTTCATTTTCATATTTCTGACTAAAATCTGAGAAAATCTTTCCAAAGCTTTCTATTTGGTGTCGCACAGCGGCTGGTCTAACCTCGTAAAATATGGGCAAGATAATGTGCTTGCCGCTCTTCATGCAATCTACCATTAGAGTGAGCTCTTGAAGGCACCACTGGCTCGAAGCGTAGTTTTGAGAGAATACCGGGATCGAGATACTACTGTTCTTAATAGCAAGGCCAATGTTGGAGGCAAAGTCCTCTCCTTCGGGAATCTCATTGTTGTCTCTGAAAGTGGAGATTCCAGCATTTTTGAGGCCATGGTAGAGGTGATCCCCAAACTTTGTGCGAGTATCTGGGCCGCGGAAGCTCAAGAAGACCTGGTATTTTTCACTTTCTAACGAAGAGGCGGGTGTAATAGACGAACTGAAACCAACTGCTTTGCGAAGTGTGCCCTTTCCATTGCATTTGACAAAATTATGTGAGAACAAAGAGAAGAATCAGCGCAACCAACACTGAGAATAAACGCCCAAACGCTAGATCAAGTACTATTTTAACTCTTTCAGATGATTCTTGACCCCGAGTCTCTCTATAAATACGAAAGAATAAAATGACTACACACGGGATGCCCAAGAAGATGACCATTGCGGAGTGAGTTTTTTGTAATTATATTTCAAGATGCGCACTGATGAACAAGGAAAAACAAGGCAAATTAATAAAAAAGACTGGTGAAGTGGATGGACCATTCTATTCCACCTCTACGACTCCACTAACACTTGGCCCACGTCATCGAAAGCCCAAATTGCATCAATCAAGTACTAACCTCTATGCTAATATGAAATTTTAGAAGAGAAACAAAATATCAATATATTTTTATCTTCTATTATAGTATACGGAACCCACTTAAAATAAACAAAAAAAAAATTACAACGATTACTTGTAAGGAGTCGAGTATGTAGACTAGACGTCCTATCATGAATGAATAATACATGGTGCGTGGTGATACTTTAATATAGTGATGGTATAATTAATTGAGCTCTCAAATAATTAAAGCCATGTTTAATTAGTCTATGCTTTTCATGATACATGACCCATAGTGTTTGCTCCTTTTGTCAATATGACATTTATGTCGAGCGAAGTCTTTTTGTGACCATGTTTCTACTTCAAGGCGGGGAAATTACACCGTGCTAGAGCCTCCAGCATCCTTCGTGTTCCCCGCCAGAAGAATCACTTCATTCTGGTGAGGTCGAGAAACTAGAGGCTCCAGCATCTTCGTGTTGTCCAGAATTGTAAGTGGCTCTAGCATTCTCTCATTCTTCTTCTTACCAAAGAAGAACCAGTCACGAATAAAGACACAGAAGTATCATTTTGCTCTTTCCCGACGGCGGAAAGTAGAGCGGTTTCCTTATCAACCAGGAATATTACTCGACTACTATGGATAGTTTTAATCTTTCTAAACGAGTTTAATTTAGTAACAGAGGTAGCAAAACGGCCAGAATTTTCTCTCTTTCTCTCCCATGAACACACACATACAATGAATTTCACAAGGAAACAGAGAGAGAGAGAGAGAGAGAGAGAGAGAGAGAGAAATTCACCTGTTGCTGTTCATGCTCAGAGTCTCCTCGTATTGTCCTTTGGGAGTTCATCCGCATGAAGAAAAACAGTGCCGTGAGCACGAATGCCACCGACGTCAGGAACCCAGTGACCACGAGGCCAATGGTGAGCGCGACCGGGATGAGTACCGGGCTGAAGAGGACAAAAAGCGGGGCTGTAACGGTGAGCCCGATAAGGGTGGCCGTGAGGGTGAGGCCCGCCAGGAGGAGGAAGACACCGCTGAGCAGGACAAGCATGACGACCCTGAGGACCTGGGTGGTTGAGGGGGCCCTCGTGGAGGAGAGGTCCCTGGGCTCCTGGGTTGCGGCAGCCTGGGGTTGCTGGCGGGGTCGGTCCTCCATTTGGTTGCGGTGGTTCTAGGAGTTGTTTTTGAGAGAGTAGATCGAGAAGTGAGAATGATTGTCTGATGCAGGAGATTAGTAAGTAGAAGAGGCGAGACTGGGAGCTACCATTGGACAATGTTAGTCTATCGTTGTCGAAAGTGCTACGAGCTAATGGTGCATCTTGAGCCTCTAATATCACTTTAAAAGCAACAGGCTCCCGGACATTTGATTAATTAATAATTTGGCTTCATTAGTAGAAGATTGCAGGCATTTTATGGAAAAGGGAGATGAACAATTTTGTTTAGATCCATAACTTAATATTGATATGAAATCTATTTCATATGAGACGACTTCAAGTTAATCTCCCAAAGCGAGCTTAATTTAGTAAAAGAGGTGGCCAAATGGCCGGAATTCTCTCTCTCTCTCGTGGACACGCACACACAATGAATTACAACCCCCGGGGGGGTTGGGAGGGGCGGAGAGAGAGAGAGAGAGAGAGAGAGAGAGACGCTCGAAATTCACCTGGTGCTGTTGATCGGATGTCTCCTGCCCAATGCCGTCGGAAGCAGATGGCCTGGAATCACTCATTTTGATCTTTCGGGGGAAGGTAAAATGGTTTCCTTGTCAACCTGGAAGATCCCTCAACTATTATGGATAGTTTTGAGCACGAAATGATAACTCTCTGCACCTCATTTATAGGGTCGCTATGGAAGAGACAAAAGGGAAAGTAGGAGGCAAGGCATGAAGACGAAGACTCTAAGATAAAATATTGTTCATATTGGAAATTTAGAGGTGACTTCTCATTTTGAGGACTCTAAGACGCCATCGGAGTTATGTCATGCATGTGCTTCTTAATTGACTAAAACTAATTCTTCGGTCATTGCCTTCTTGTGGTCTTTACTCCTCGGTCCTCAACCTTGAAGTATGCTCCCTAGGGGCCTTAACTCTTAGGAGTCACCATTTCTTATTGACAAGTAATTACAATGAACTAATATAATTGATGTAATTAGGAAATAAACTAGCGAATTGACCTGGACTTAGCAAAGTCTTTGCCTTCTAGGTGTTATCCAGTGTGATCATTCCATTCATTGCTCCAAATGGGCCTTCCCTTTTCACCTTCTATTAGTCTTCCTCAGCGCATTCTTAATCGTTGCCTTCTAGGCATCATCCTTGGGAGTTTGTGCATCAAGAAGGAGCAAGTCTTTATGCACCCGGTGCATATGAGCCCCTTTCACCTCAACTATTGTATCATATGAGTGTCCATATTATTTATTGGCTGAGATGAAGAAGGATACATATTTCAAGTACATACAAGAATTTTAGTATTAAGCCTTCGCAACTACTTCAGGCAAATACAGCTGGTGGCAGTTCTTCCTTTGGGTTCTAATTGGAAGCCATTGGTATTTGAACAGTACTCTCGCTGTTTAATTGGGAAAGACCATGAAGAAGCCATCTTGTTGCCCGAGGAGGAAAAAAAAAATCTAGCTGAGCTAGACTTACTCACCAAATTGCAAAGCTTTTTGAATGAGTTTGGACCATGTAATACATGAATGGTTTGATTAATTGCAAAGCTTCTTCTCGGGAGAGCGTATGAAGTGGTTAGCCTGGGAGCAATATTAATATCTTGCTTAGAAGTCTTTGCTTTCTTGTAGACCTCGGTCCTCAATTTGCAGTGAAAAAATGTACATTGGAGAAAATTGGACAAGTTAATTAATAATTGAGTAGATTTAGTCGTAGCGTAAGAAGCTCAACTGGTGAAGTGGAAACCCTCGCGATTCAACCATGTCCTTTCTTAAAATACTTTTATCTTATCTAGTTATATGTAGATCCTTGGTACTAGTACATTGATTATCTCTTACTACAGCCAAAAAAGATTATTGATCTGTTGTTCGAGAAGGGAACATCTGCTTTTGCCTAACCTGGGAGACTGAAAGAGACTTGTCACCTAATTTGGACGGCACCGAGTCAACATTCTAAAAATTAGCATAGCAAGAAGAGCTGCTCATTCTAAAGCGAAGCAGTCTGTGAGTGACAAAAATAAGAAGGAAAGGGCTTAATACAAGGACAAGAATCAACATTACTCTAGACAATATATACAACAATTGTTGCTCCTTGCTGAAGAAAAGCTATCAGTAGCTACTTTGGCGTTTCCTCTTGACTGAAGTTTTGATAGTTAATTGACTCAAAACCAATTCCTATTGGCTTTCAGGAGTCATCATTTCTTCCCCTACGCGCGATTAGTCCTTGCCTTCTAGGCATTGTCCGGTGGCTTCTATCTTGGCGCAAACTGGAGTCAGTGCGCATGGGAGGATGGTTCAACCTTTATATCACGAAGCAAGGAAAGAAAGAAACGAAAGTAATAGCTACCTATAGACACATGCTATGCACGCATGAAGAACTAATACAAAAAGAGCCCCTCAGGACGTTCGAAGAACTAATATTAAAAGACCTCCTTGCAATTTGTATGTGCAGTTAGGTGATGAAGTAATATAAAAAAGACCAAGACCTCCGAGCAAATTTTTTTGTTTTTTAAAAGACGTTCGAACCTAATTCACAAGTGGAACAGCTGCTGCGACACTGAGATACAGCTTCCATGGCTGTGAAACAGCTGCCGCAGTTGAGATTCAGTGGTCACGGCAAAGGTTCTTCCGCCACGGTTGTTTCGCTTCTGCCCGAAAATTGCATATAAATAGGTTCTCGATCCACCATTTTTGTCTATGTCCATATTATTGCGGAATAAAGTCTCAAATTCAAGCTAAACAAAATTGGAAGAGGAAATTATAGAAGAATCGGATTGAGGCAAGGCACTCCTATGAAGTAATCTTTATTTAATACAAGAAAACTTGCAATGATCAAATTGGGGCATGCACATGTTGCCAAGCTATCTATAATACGAGCAGTTTAGTTAGCCCATTCTATGCAAGGGGATACTTCAGTTTATATTATTGTCTTTGTGGGCCACGACATTAACATTGTAACTGAAAGCAAGGAAAAAAAACGAAGGAAAAAAGGAAAGAAAAAGAAAAATGTTCAAAAGAAAGTTAAAATAGATATCACTCATTACACGTTAGCCACTTATGAGAGCGCTTTGAAATACCACTTTACATTTATTATGCATTCAGTTTATCTATTTTAGATATATACATGGGACTTTTTTGATTTTAGGATTTTGGTGCACTTATCGCTTTTATGACATAGAGAAGTTCAGTAGCATAGCATATTTGATGAAGCAAATGATGTGCGTTTTGCATTAAGTGAGCATGAGAACGAGGAGACAAAATAGTAAAGATGAATAGAACATATGATGCAACAGCGCCATATCTAACAAATGAAATATCAGCAAATGCATTGCAGAAAAATGGAGGGGATTGGTACTGCGGAAAAATGGAGGCGATTTGGAGAACAGAGTGACTAAATCTTTCATGTTTTTGATTTTTATTTAAGGGGGCAAAAAGTAGGATAAGGAAGAAAGAAAACATCAAGATGAGACCTGGTATTTTGTCAAAAATAAAAGATTGAGCTGTGAGAGAGAGAGAGAGTATTGTAGAAAATGGAAGAGTAAAGATGAAAAGAACAAATGGCATGTATTGTTTAACAATTTAGGTGACAGGGACTAAAATGAACATCTTAGAAATAGTTCAAATATCACATTAAACAAATTAAGTATAAGGATGGCATTACATGTTGGGCCATTTTTTCTCGTATGATGATATATATTATGATCAATTTCCACCCTTACCTAATATTATAGATTCTGTGAAAATCCTTTGCTTATGGATAACGGAGTCTTTGTTAGTATGTGATATTATATTGTATGAGCAAATTTGAATTAAGGTCGAGTTGATATTTCTTTAATACGCATGAATTCCAAATTGCAGCAAAGCTTGAGTGGGATTTCGTCTTTCCTCTTTTCTTTGGGCCATTGGGATCAATTAAACCCTGTATTAGACTTACTTCCTCTTGACTAAAAAATTGATATTCAATTGACTAAAAACAATTCCTCAGTCGTCTTTATCTTGTGGTCCTCGCTCCTCACCTTCCAAGCATGCTCCTTGCTGGCCTTGACAACCACCCCATTTACTCCTATTGGCTCTCAGGAGTCATCATCTCTTCCTCTGCGGGTGATGGGTGATGGGTGATTTGTCATTGCCTTTTAAGCATCGACGGTGGCGGTTCTATCTTGACGCCGAATGGGGTCAATACGCATGGGAGGATCGTTCAACGTTTATAACGTTGTCCTTTTGGGCCATGCCATTAAATATTATATCTAAAAAGCAAGGACAAAAAGAAAAAAACGAAAGTAATAACTATACTGCCTATCGACCCATTCTACGCACGCATGAAGAACTACTATATATATATAAAAAAAAAAAACCCTCTGGACGTGTGAAGAAGTAATAAAGGAGGAACCCCACCCCCCTCTCCGCGCAATTTGACTTATGCAGTCAGGTGAAGAACTAATGTAAAAAGACCAAGACCAAGACCTGTTTTGGGCCCAAGTTTCATTTTTGTCTTTTGCATCAGAGTTGGTCATTCCATTCTCGCAACTTGCTCTCCCGCACGAAATGCTTTGAAAAATACTCACTATTGCCGAAACCATAGTCTTGCAACCAAAATAATTGGAAAACATTGTAAGTTTCTTAAGCTGCTCATCAACATATGCCATGGCATTAGTTCACATACCGGCTATATCTACCAAACCTTCACATAAATGATTCTCTTGTCCCTTGAAAACAGGTAAAAGGAATTGGAACAAAAAGCCATCCATAACGATGACCATATATACTGATTGATTTCTATAATCGGGACAGAAGGTGATCCAATTATCCCGGTAGAGAATTTGAAAAATGAAAGAAAAACAAAAGAAGATTGATTTTTGGCGTTTTTGAGCTTTTTGGCTCAATCAAGGCAGGTGCTATCCCCTTTTAATCCACCACAAATCATGGAATTTGAGTCCAGAATAAAGCTCTTCAAACACATAGTAAGATGCAACTAAGTACATTACTCAATGTTGCTCCCCATCCGACCTTCTTTACACTATTGAGGCTTGATCTCCAAAGTAGAATAAATCTTATCAATCCGCTATGTCTTCGTTTCGCTCACACCTCCAATTATGCGAATGCACATCATACGATCCATTTCAACTTTTCACATGGACTGCGTGCGTCTTCACACGTCCCACATTTACTCAACAAGACCATCAAGAACCTACGCAAGGCCGACACCTTGGAGATCTCCGCGTCCCTTATGAGGATCAACCTCAAAAGGATGGGGGAGATCCCTGGCATCGCCGACCGCCCCTTGCCATTGTGCGGTGCAATCGCAGCCTTCTTCACAGGATAAGAAGCCACCACAATTTCCACGAGGATCATTTATCTCAAGAACAAAATTATCTAAAATCATATGGACTATAGTCAATGACCATTTATATTAAGGACAAAATCATCTAAAATCATTTTTATTCAAGATGCCATCGCAATTTTCCAATCCTTGACTAATGATAAATATGCATACAGCAGCTCGGGCAGTTAAATATGAAATGCATTCTGCGGGTCCTGAAAATTTTGTCTAAGAAGACTCTTGTTTAAGAATTTCACATTTCCACATGAAACTGGACCAGCTAAGGTGGATAAATCGTATAAAAACACCCTGTTCGCATTCAACCACTACTTGAGACAATTGTCATCGGTGGCGGACTAATTTTGCTGCTGAATGGAGTCAACCGAAGTGAGCTGATTTGTGACTTTAGAAGTTTTGATCATCATGAGAGTAAGAGATTTCATACTTATTTAGAAGCAATTATATTACCCTTGAACTAAACAAAAAAAAAAAAAATTTAAGATCAATAAGTTGAAAAAATGAAGGGAAATTTTTTCAAAAGAAAGTTAAGATAGATGTCACTCATGAAAAGGGCCACAAATCAACCACTCAGGAAATTATATTCAAAAGATAGATTCATTGTATTGATTTTAGATCTATGATGAGACAAATTTGATTTTATAAGTTTAATTCTAATCTCTAAAATTTTATGCTCTATTTTCTTTTTCTTTTCTTTTAATAGCGCGTTGTCAAACAATTTGCTTTTTATCAACTTATAAACCTTTAAAAAAGAACTAAAACTAATAAATTTAATGATGGGATACCCATGTTCTTACTTTTTTTCTTCAAGTCTTTATGGGCTCCCTCTCCATGCACCAAAAAACTTAAATTATAGGTGCCACTTGTTAGGCCATGTTTTCCTTAAACAATGCTATGCCTCCAATTAGTGGTTACAAACAAACCAATCAGATACACAGGAAAATATTGCCTATGATTAAATGCAACCAGATGGCTTAACAAAAAATACAATCATGCCAAAATAGATAGATTATGACGACACTTTTAGGTTTCCTATATTTAAAAGTAGAATGTGAAGCCTCATTCTGACGTTTAGTGAAAATTCACCCTCCATGACTTCGAAGTTTGTGCATGTCAGACCTCGAACCTCAAAAATTTACATTCTCCCTCCCCCAAACCCAAACTAGCATTTTGGTACTCTAGATAACCCCGCTAACCTTTTCCATCAGCACGTACCATGCACATGCCTTTGGGTATATAAGTTAACCTTTGCATTTTGCAAGTATTATACCTTTGAAGATCAAGCGTTGAAACTTCCTACAAAATTGGCGGTCAAACTAGACGCGCCAGTATCATTTGCTTTTTGGCATGTGCTCTTGTTTCATAAAAATGGGGTTTCGCCCAAGTAGTGATAAATCTTTCACCAAAAATGGATTCTTGGTATTTTTTAGTGGAAATAGGTTCTTTGGTGATCTTGGACAGAAACTCGCTCGATTTTATAATAAAAAGGGTTAATATCACAAAAAACCCCCATATTGGCACTTCTGCAATAAATTTACTCTAAATTAATTTTTTGACCATGAAAACCTCAAGCCAGTACATTTGTGACAAATTTATTGTAAACTAATTTTTTGACCACTAAAAAATTCAAAACCGATATATCTGTGACAAATTTACTTTCTGTTAGTTTCCGTTAAATTTTATTATCAAATTGTTGCGCTTGACAACATATGACAGTTGATAAATGTATCAATTTGGGTTTTACTCTCCATTTATTATATGTATACTATTTTTGTAATTTTTCGTGGTATTAATCCGATTTAACAAATAGTGTATTTATCATAAATGTACCAATTTAAGATTTTTGACTGTTAAAAAATTAGGTTGGAGTAAATTTGTTATAGATATACTAGTTTAGAGTTTTTGTGATCAAAAAATTAGTTTTGGGTAAAATTATCATAGGAGTATTAATATGGGGTTTTTTGCTGTCAAAAAATTAGTTTTGAGTAAATTTCTCACATGTGTACCCATTTAGGGTTTTTTGTGATATTAATCCTAATGAAAATGTACAACGATTTTACAATGAAAGTACTGGAAATGATGAACATAATTGTGACGTCCTGAAACTTGAGCCATCTGAGGGAGGAATGAACGTTAATTTCGCCAGTGCATTGTTGGTTGATCTCACTCGGGCGATCACTCCCGAGATACCGACCTTGAGGGGAAAGGCTAATGAGGACGAACTCGTGCGACTAAAGAACTTGACCTAGGAAAACGACTCGACCGTGAGACTTGCGTAAGGACGATCCTGTAGTCATACAGGCCGATTTCAGGGACGACTAGAAGTCGATTCGCGGACAGAAATAATGGGACGATGGGTGATTCCGTCTACTGTTATCGAACTCACGAACAACCCTATGCCGATCCTTGATAATCGTGTACTTTGAAATAAGAATCGATCATTCGCAATTTCATGTAGTCAAGGACGTCCATGTGTCGAGAAGTCTTGAATGTGAATTGGCACGAGTCGGTTACGCGTGAGTCCTTAAAGCCGCCTGTCAGTCTGAGTAGTATCGAAATGGCATTTGGGCGAAATTGACAAGGCATGAGAATCCAAGATTGGACTTCGAATTTTCTGAACGTCCGGACGGACTTTTGGACGATGCTTCCTTGACAGTCAACAGTGTCGGTTGAGCCGAGTTTTTGGGAAAAGGGTTTTTGGACCGAGGAAACGAGCCTACGTGGATGTAGGCCGGGCAAGAATAGTGTGGGCCTCACGCCCAAGGTGGGACAGCCATCGTGGAAGACCGAGACAAGCAAGCGAGCCATTGGACCCAATCGACCCATTTACCCTTCCAAACCCGGTGTCTAAACTTGAGCCAATTTGAGCCCAAGAAATTCCCGAGCCCGTTCCTATTCATTTCCCGGCCCGTTTCCTAGGCCCGCCTTTCACTTTCAGCCCAAGGGCACATTGGGAAATGTGCAAGGTGGAAATGACCAAAATACCCTTGGATATTTTGGAGAAAAGTCAAAGGAAGAGAGAGAAGATGATGTCATGTTTTGTGGGGACTTGAGCCAAGCCATTAATGGCATTGATGAGGCCTAGAAGCAGCCCTCAATGCACTCTCTCTCCTCCTCCTTCAGCCCTCCAAAATCGCAGCCCCTCTCTCCCCTTCTTCCCTTGCTTTCCTAAAATTTCAGCTTCTGACCTCTCACCGAAAATAGAGTTGTTCATGGCCTTCCCGGTGGAATCTTGGGCCGTGCCACCTATCAATCTGTTCAGCACAGAAAAAAAGTTCAGATGGCGTCGGCCGTTCACCGAAAGAAGCCTCCGGCCGATCCGTACGGCCGCCGGAAGTCACTGCTCGCCGGACCGTCACTGTAGCAGCAGCTCTGTTCAGTTTCACCTTTTTAGCCATTTTCCTCCCATTCCAACCCAACCACCACCCATCCCAACCTCCAGCAGTTCCCCCTCGACCTCCAGGTGCCGCCGGTCACTGGCCAATCGCTCGCCGGAGCTTCGGGCAGCCAGTTCAACTCCGATCAGCTCCTTTCCTTCAAGCAGTGCAGTTTTTTGAGAAGTTCAGGGAGAACCAGAGGTCGCTGCTGTTGTTTCAGCCCCGGGACTGCCTTGGATCGTCGTTGTAGAGGTCCCCGGGTGTCGGGTTCGTCGTCGCCGCCGCGTTCGCATCTCCGGCCCGCTTAACGGGTGAGTTTAGCTCCTAAACCCTATTTAGTGCCTAAACTAGCTTAGGGATGGGTTAATTAGTGCTAAGGGCTGATTAAGGTGTTTAATTAAGTGTATTAGCCCTAAGATAGGTGGTTAGATAGTGGATTAAGATTAGCTTAGCTTAATTTTGCTTATTTATGCTTAATTGTGCTTAATTAGGCTTAATTGTGTGTTTTGTGCTAATTAATCATGTTTGTCCTTAATTGCTTGATTAATGTGATTAATTGTTTAATTTATTGATTACATTAATTTCTGCATTTAATTTTCGGAATTTATTTATTTAATTATTTTTAATTTCTGAATTTAATTATTTATTTATTAAATTAGGAAATTACTTGTTCATCCGAAATTAAATTGTGTAATTTCATGTGTATTGATTTTATGGAGTGAATTGAATGTGTAATTGTATGAGCATCCGCATGAATTGTGTAATCTTCATAAAAATGGGAAAAAGATGAATTGTCCGAGGGACACCGGAAATGGACCGCCTTTATGAGAAAGAAAGTGATTTTTCCGAGGGACACTGGAAATTGACCGCTTTTATGAGAAAGGTGGGGAAAATGGTTTGTCCGAGGGACATCGGAAATGGACCGCTTTTGTGAGAAACGATTTGAGGTTTCATATGCAAGCATGTGTGCATTGGCTAATGCTCAAAGATAATAAGTGGGTTGTGATGGTATGCTTGCATAATTACTAAGTTGAAACCGCCGTCTCGGGAGAGTATCCCTTGACGTTCTGTGGGCATGCCGTCTCGGGAGAGTATCCCTTGACGTCTTTTGGGCACGGAAGGGCATGGTTGCGCCTTTGCGGAGGAAGGGCGCCGTAGCGCCGTTGCGCCTCGGTTCTAGCCCTGTGGGGGCAGTAATAATCGGAACACGTGTGGATGCAAGAGTGCATGAGAAAACATGGCATCATTGGTTCCGATTATGCATGAGACGATCACATCATTTATGGCACGCACGCATGAATTGATAACGTGCAGGGTATGGCAATGGCCAGGTGAGATCGCTTGTGACGCGACTCGCATGTGATTGGTGAACTGCATCATCTAACGGCCATGTGCATTGCGTGTATTGTGCTGACTTATAACGTGCAGGGTATGGCATACCGGGTAAGGTTGCATGCGAACCGACTAATTGTTTGTTGGTTGCCCCTATCTATTGTTTGCTTGCGGGTTACGGGTTACTGGTTGTTTGTTGTTGGGTTGAGTGAGGGGTGGTTTTGGAGAGATACCCCAGGTTGAGTTGGTGTACTAACTGGGGCTTAGGGGGAAGAACTCGCTGAGATTTTATCTCAATCCGTCGTGGTTAACCATTTTCAGGTCCTTAGAATGGCGCACCCGCAGTGGAGAATCCTGCCCCCACTTCTCCAGTGATCAACCTGATGGAGTCGAGTCCGATGGGTCCGAGTGACCGTGGTGTTGAACCCGAGGGTTCATTTTGTACAGCTGGATTAGCCTAGCCTAGTCATTTTTGGTTTGGCTTAGAGGATGTATCAGCCCTTGTTGTCGGGCTTGTAAATCGGAAAACGATCCTCCGTTGGTTAATCTAGTAAACTGTATAAATGAGTAGTGATGGTTGTTCTTACTGTTCATCCCTCTATCCCTGATTGATTGATTCATTGTTTGTTGGACTGGGGATGGTTCGTCTTCCGCTTGCGCATAACGAAAGATTAAAATGAATGGTCGTCGACGAGTCCTGGGACGTCGCCTTCAATCGACCAAGAGAAGGGGTTGTCGCGTGCTCGGGGCGTGACAATAATGGAAAATGAAAAGACAATTACATCGATTTACTGATAAAAATACATTGGAAATGTGTTTGTGATGGTCCTCTATGATTATATGCCAGCTTTATAACGCACTAATTATAATTATTCACTAACCATTGGAGTTCGTTTCAATTGCCACGCTTCTTAGATGAGAAGGGGGAGATGGGGGGCTCGAATGCCCACTTTTTCGAGGAGTTAGGGTGAGGACGATTTAATTTTAGGAGTGAGTTTCGACTTCTATGCCCTGCAAGGAGGTAGGACAATAGTTTGAGTGTTAGAGTAGGAGTGAGGTAGGACTGACCAAATATATATATACACACACTCACTAACAGCTATTTCTCTAAGTACGGTTACAACAGCATTTGCATGATTCCTTCCTATTCGTGCGCTATTCTTATCCACATAAACTTCCGAAGTCATTAGGATGCTCATCTATCAATTGGTATTTATGCCTTCAATAGCGATCTTCAGTCTATGCTCTTTCTTCTTTGTGTCCAGCACTTAGCCAATTATATGACCTGCTATCTATTGGCTTTGTCATTGAGTCATTGTATTTGTCGATCATCTAACATTCTTCGTTGATAACTGTGATCTATAGTTGTCGAAAACCCCGCATCATGGTCATCGATAAACTCATTCTACAACTGTTTTTTTTTTTTTTTTTTGTGACCTAGGATCCACCGGGCCCGACTTTCGTTTACGCTAAGCTAGCACATGACCCCACCACCATGACTCCTCACTTAAGACGTGTTAGTAGCTACGAAGTTTCGACCCTAGGACCTCTGCGGTGAAGTGCCCAAAGCCAAACCAACTCAGGTACCCACCGGTGGGTCTCATTCTACAACTATTGATAACTACATTATGCAGTTGTCGATAGCCATACCATTTCCGTAAACCAAACTTGCTTGTTGATCATAAGGAAAATGATCAAAATAATCCTAAACTTTGGTCCAATATGCAATGTGGTCCATAAACTTTTAATTTGTTTTTGTGTGGTCCTAAACTTTAATCAAATATGCAATGATATCTCTAAAGTTTCAATTTGTTCAATGTTATCTTTAAACTTTTAATCTATGTTCAATCTAATTCCTATTATGTCTAAATTTGAATTAATGAAAAGATAACATAAAACATTTTCATATAGTATAAATAATAACTTGAATATGTACCAAAAGTTTAACGGGCACATTGAACAAATTAAAAATTCAAGAATTATATTGCCATCAGGCTAAAGTTAAAAAATGTTATTACAAGTTATACCAAAATTCATGAACTATTTATGTCATTATCTTATGATTAGAAATATTTGCTTATATTTTGGTGTAAATATATGTCTCTTTCAAAATAATTGAATATTGTAATTCTTTTAATTATTTAAAAAGGGTAATGATCACCTTTTTAGGTAAGGATGTGCGTTACTGGCTCCGTCTTTTTGTCCTTCACGACCTAACCATCGCTTTTGCCGGTCACAAAGTAGAGCGAAGCAAGGGGCCTTCGGAATATTTCTCGTCCATTATTTGAGCAGACCCGCAATCTGCCGGCCACTTACCGTACCCAAAAAGGTATTAATCCGGAAGTGTCGTTTTCAAAATAAAATAAGTTAATTAATGTGGCTCAAATTGGAGAATGTTGGAAATTTCCTATAATGGGCTTACATTAATTAATCAATTTTCTATTTTAAATAATCGGATTAATGGATATTCTAATATATGTTAAACCCTTAACTGATCTTATTAAATTGGGTTTTAGCATTTATTAATAACGAGCCTAGTTGAGCAGTAAAATGTAGGCAATTATGTTTAACTGAAACCCGTAATGGGAGGAGCCCAGTTGACATCTGCTAGGTCCCATCTCTAGCCTATAAAAAGGTAAATTATACCTATTAGTTGTTGAATCCCATTAAAAGCTGCTATACTGAAATATGTCATAGAGAGGAAGATCTGGCATTCCAATAGATCGCTAATTACCGTCGGTCTGATTTATTTTTCTTCGACTGAAGTTATGGTTTAAACATGTGCGTTTTAATTCCGCTGTGCGTATTGATTTTGGTGTTTTATATTCATATATGGATTTGGTTGTTCTTGATTAATTAATTATTTATATAGAGAATTTCTACATAATCGGGACAAAAAAACCATCCATTTGTATGAACATAGCATTTGAGAAAAAAAAAAGAACAAAAAGAAGAAGATCCATTTTCACCGTTTTTGAGTTTCCGAGTCAATCAGGTTAGGTGCTATTAACTTTTAGTCCACCACAAGTCATGGAATTTGAGTCCAGAACTAAAGTTCTTCAAGCCCATAGTAAGATGAAACTAAGTACATCACTCAAAGTCACTATCCATCCGGCCTTCTCGATCTCTAAAATTAGAATAAATCATATTAACAATTTCTTCGTTTCACTTGCATCTTCGATCTTGCGAACTCGCACCGCACGATCCATTTCAAATTTCCACAGGGGCCAACAAGCGAATGCCAGCATAAGCCATTTATTCAGCAAGTCCATCAAGGTGCCATGCAACGTTGTTATAATATATCTGGAGTTTAAGCCCGAAGTAAAATTTGAATATTTTGAATTGGATATTTTATGGACATCCGAAATTGAGCAATATAAACTCTTCTTGGTCGTGAAATAAAATTAAAGGGAGGGGCACACATCATATTTCCCTATTAGTGCAGTCGGCCAACGAAGTCAAAAAAGGAAAGTCTGATTTGGTTTCCTTCTTCAGTACGCGTGGCTATCCTTGACGGTTTGCTGCACTCTTCAAGCGGCGCATATACGAGCGCACATAAATATTGGCTGTTCTCAAGAACACTCGCTGTGGTCAAAATCTTGAAGCGCCGTTTTCGTACGAGTGCTTGGTGCGGCTATTAAAGAGTAAAGGACTTCATCGTGTGGTGCCATACGAACACATCTTGAAGTGCCGTTTCGAGTGTTTGGGCAGCGAGCCATCATCGTGGGTTCTTGTGCATGAATTACATCCAAGAAAGATTAGTGTTTGTAGCCGTAAAATCTTGTGGTATGATTTGTCAATTCTTTATGAGATTGAAATATTATTTCGTGGGGAATTATGAGGTTAAATACTGCATGAATTATTGAGTATAATTGGAGCTTGGGAAACATCGTGAGTGTTTAAGTGATTTAAGTATGGTTGTAATTTTCGTGTATCACTTGATCTATAGTGGAATTCATTATTGCTCTTGTCGTGGATGTAGGTCTCTATGACCAAATCATATAAATCTGATGTTCAATTTGTTTTCTTTATTCAGTCTATTTTATTATTCGATTGCTCGCCCCTTCAGCGACACAATGCCGACATCTCAAAGATCTCTGCATCCCTTCCGGTGGTCAACCTTAGAATGGGGGAGATCCCGCCACCCTTGGCAGCCCCTTCCCAATCATTGTGGCATCCCGGCCTTCTTCACTGGTGAAGAAGCCACTGTGATTTCCATAATTTCCATTTACCTCAAGAAAAGAAATAATCTAAAATGTTCCGTCTTAGGAATAAAATTTTCTAAAATCATTTCTTTTATAAGATGCCATCGCAATTTTGCAACCATTGACAATTGATAAGTATGCATACAGCAGCTTGGGCAGTTAAATTTACAATGCATTCTACTAGTGGGGAAATTTTTTCATCTAAGGACTCTTTTTTGAGAATTTCACATTTTCGCATGGAGTCCAGCTAGAGTGGATAAATCATATAAAAAAAATACTCTGTTTACACCCAACCACTACTTGAGACAATTATAAACGGGAGCGGTCTTATTTTGGTTCTCAATGGAGTCAACCGACGTGAGCTTACTTTGTCATCATTTGTATTAATCTATTAACACCTACCCTTGCACGGGAAAAAGACGTGAAATGGATCGCATGAAATAATGATTCTAGAAGTCCATCATGAGAGTAAGACATTTCACAATTTTTGCTACCCACGTATGAGGCTATGGTGGGTAGTAGAAAGTAAAGCTCACGTCGGAAAATTATTAAATATTTTTTAAAATATTTTTTTGGAGATGCTTGATACTATTAGATTAATTAGTTCATACTACAGCCAAAAAGATCAATGATTTGTTGTTCAAGCAGAGAGGGAGACTGAAAGAGACTTGTCACCTAATTTAGACGGAACCGAGTCAACGTTCTTATAAATGAGAATAGCAAGAAGAGCTACCAATTCTACAGAAAAGCGGTCTGTGAGTGACAAAAATGAGAAAGAAAGGGCTTAATACAAGGACAAGAATCAACATTACTCTAGACAATATATACAACAATTGTTGCTCCTTGCTGAAGAAAAGCTATCAGTAGCTACTTTGGCGTTTCCTCTCGACTGAAGTTCTACTAGTTAATTGACTCAAAACTTATTCCTATTGGCCTTCAGGAGTCATCATTTCTTCACCCACGCGCGATTAGTCCTTGCCTTCTAGGCATTGGCTAGTGGCGCTTCCATCTTGGCGCTGACTGGAGTCAATCCGCATGGGAGGATGGTTCAACCTTTATATCGCAAAGCAAGGAAAGAAAGAAACGAAAGTAATAGCTAAACTGCCTATAAACCCCCTCTGGACGTTCGAAGAACTAATATTAAAAGACCCCCTTGCAATTTGCATGTGCAGTCAGGTGAAGAAGAAATATAAAAAGACCAAGACCTCCGAGCAAATTTGTTGCTTTTTAAAAGACGTTCGAACCTAATTTTTTTGTTTTCTGCATCTGAGTTAGGCATTCCATTATCACCGTAACTTGCTCTCATCTATATTCAACCATGTAGGGAATGCTTTGAAAAAAACTCACTGTTTTCTCAAAAAAGTGAATGATAAAACCATCCGAGCAAATATATATTTCTCATGGAGAATGCCCATATCAACCACCCACTAAAAGTGCTTTAGAGCACTACTTTACATTTATCTAATAAGAGAGATTCATTGAATCCAATTTAGATCTATACGTCAGACATGCTTGATTTTATAAGCTTAGTTTTAAGCTGTCGGTAGCCTTTGATGAACGATTTATTATAATCCACATTGGTCGTGCCATGTAGGATAGCCGGTTTCTACATTAGTGATTTTGGCTAAAATTTATTGGATGAACTATATTGGAAAATTTTGAAAATATTTATGACTCAATTGATCAAATTGAAAAGTTAACAATGAATTGGTACAAGTGAAATAGGTTTAAGATTTTTTTGATAATTTTTCTAATTATTAAATGACCGATATCAGCATTAATCACCTGCTTAGGATAGGCTTCTTAGGGAAATCAACCCTCGACTCTTCAATAAACAAATGCTTAATCACTTGATGCCTTTTCCGGATTGCTATAATGAGGTATCAATTGGAACTACTTGACGCAAACATAACTTGGGGCATTCCAATCTTGGTGCTGTATGAATTCAACTGACCTGAGATGATTTTGTTATCATTAGGAATATTCGTCATTTCAGTCTTAAATCTTTAAACTTTTTATTGATCTAATGTCAACACCTTTACATGAGAATCCAATCAAGTCCTCGCCATTTGTAGGCTGAATTTATTAATATAGGAGTCTAGTCATTACCAGCAATTCTAATTGGCAGCCGGAGAAATGTCACGCATTGCATATATTATGGTTCCATTTATTTTGTGAAAAATAAATAATTTATTAAATATTTTCCTAAAAATAATAGCTTATATCTCTTACAAAAATGAATAAACGAAATTTTTTTCATCATTTACGAAAATATTTGAACATAAATTGTTGTCGATTGTAGAAATATTTTTCGTTAAATAATTATTTCAAGCAATCATTTTTAGAAAAATATTTTTCAATAATTTATTTTTCACGAAACAAACAAAGTTTAAGGGTGCGTTTGTTTCGCGGACTTTGTTTGTTTCGCGGAAATCGTACTATTTTTGGAAAATGTTTTCCAGGAAATCATTTCCATGAAAATGATTAGTTTTTTTGTGTTTGATGATATGTGATTGAAAATATTTTCAGGCGTTTGGATTGCATTTAGAAAATAATTGAATAACATTTAAACTAACAATTTACACTAGTGTAAAAAAAAAGAGAGATTTTGGAGAGTAAAAGAAAAGGACATATATGACCTAATAAAAAGGGAATGATATAAAGATCTGATAAAGAGGGAAAGTGTTTTCCCCTTCCCTTGCACAAGAATTCATTTTCCTAAAATAATACTTAATATTTATGTTGACCGGAAAGAATTTTTCATTGACCAAATCGTTTTTGGAAAAACAAACAATGGAAAATCCGAAAAACACTTTTTGGAAACTATTTTCATTGAAACAAACGCACCTTAAATCTCCGTTTCCTTTGCAGAAAACTTTTTTTGAAAAAGTATTTTCCTGATTTTTTGGCGTTTGGTTCGCTTAAGAAAATGAGTCAATGGAAAATATTTCCTAGTCAAGGACAACCTATACTTAAAGTCAGGAAAATAATTTCCCTCTTTGAAAAATTGGAAAACATTCATCAAAATATGATTAAATATCAACGTTTGGACTCGAAACTTTATACTTAGGCACGAAAACTCTAATGTTGGTTATTGGGTCTCGACATTCAGGATCAAGTCTCCGATGGCTAGGCTCGGGCCCCCAATACCCATGCTTGGGTACATCGAGATTGGGCGCAAAACCCCGGTGGCTATGCCATATCCCCCAACACCTAAGCTTGACTCCATGAAGGGCATGCTCGGATCCCTGACACTCAAGCTCTGGTTCACAAAGGCCTTGCATGTGTCCTCAGCACTCGGGTTCAAGTTCTTAATTAATGAAATGTTCGTTCTTATAAAAATATTTTTAAAAATGGAATATTAATAATTTTTTAATTCTTTTTTTTTCTTTTTTTTTCCTTCTTTCTTGGCTAGTGGTTGGCCATGAACTTGTTCCTCACCTATTGCCGATTGCAAGTGTCACGCCCCAACTCTTGAGTTTGCGACAACCCCTGATCTTTGGTCAAAGGACTACAATGTCCCAAGACGCATGGCAGACCATTCCCTTTATCTTTCCATTACGTACAAGCGGAAAACAATTTATATCACCTGGTCAAATACACAACAACAGGGATAGCAGGGAGATCAATCATAATTGTAGCCAACCAACTATTTTATTTATTTACTAGATTAACCCTCAAATGAACGTTTTAATTATAAGCCCGCAAGTGGACAAAGTCTTTTACTGAGCCTTCAAAAAGATGCCAAGGCTGGGTTAATTTACTTCCTCAAAAGCTTGGGCCCGACACGTCCCTCAAGGACTACCAAAATATAGAGATGTATCATAGTCGGGCTCTGTCGGGTCGTAGTCAGAGGAGTACTAGTAAGCTGCTAACAGGGCATGATTAGAATCTACCATTGTCCCATCAGCAGGGTTTACCTCTATGGGATCCCAATCCTCATCTTGAGGGCCACTACTAGGTGAGCCATCAAAACCTCGCAAAGGGCCGAATAGGTCTTCGCCTCTCTAATGAACCACACCAGAAATCTATGGGGAACCCACATCCCCAGTCTCTCATCCACCAAGATGGTGGACATGTACTTCTTGTACAAGTGTGCCCGCCCAGGAAATCTATGGGCCATGACAATGGTCTCCTAATCCTTGGGGATCTCGAACAGCATTGGATGGTACGTCAACCTAAGGACTTGAAAATATTTAACAAAGACAAATGAGATATAATCTCAGTGAATTACCGTCCTAAGCCTCTGTTAGGATATTAACTCGCCTCGGGGTACCTATCATATAGTCAACCTTAATGGCAGATCACTTGCAAAGCGAATCTTGTTTGCCTTAACTAACAACCAGATCTATCTAGTGACCCCCTAATAACAACTGGCAATCAAGCGACTTGTAGGCAATCTTACCTTGTCATGCCCTACCCTGCATGGTAAAGTATACATGCGTGCCAAAGTTAATGCAACCATCATTCTCAGTATTACATTAGTCAACCACAATCGAGTCGTATTGCAAGTGACCTTACCTGGCAATTGCTATACCTTGCATGGTATTAATTCAAGCATGTCATAATCAGTGCAACAAACACATGCATAATCAGAACCCATGACAACATGTTTCCCATGCACTCTGCATTCATGTGTGTTTCGATTATTTATGCCCTTATTGGGGACATAATCAAACTTTTGTCAGTGTCTACAACCGAACTCTAGCCGGTGTCTTCTAGCTTAGCTAGGTATCATCCTGCCTCATTGGGCATAGCTACGTCTAGAACTCCCGCTCAAACGGCATTCCCGAAGGAGTATAGGTCCGACCTCTACCGCAACACGCATCCGGACTCCCGTCGGGATTTCCAATAAATCGAACTTCGTCCCCCAAACTCCCGCTAAGGTGATGGGTTATTTATGTGACCACACGAGCACACCACAATAACTCATTTCCATGCATTAGCCAGTGCAAACGTTGTACATGCTTAACGTAATAATTTACTACACATTTTTCACATAAAAATTGTAGGAAAATAATTGCATGTTGTTACATATTTATTAAAAACCCGTCCAACTTTACATGCCTTATTATTTAAACATGCCAGTCTCATTTACATTGCAAAACTTGACATATACACCCGACACCTCGGGGTTTTCCATTTATATATCCATGCAATTGTCCTAAAAAATCTTAAACTCACTGATTAAGCAAGTCAGAGACACATGCGCGACAGCTGTCGCGACCTAATTTTTTTCTCTTCTTGTCCCGAGGGGGAAAGGAAAGTCTAAATAGGTTTATGGGGTATTGTTAATTTCGGATCGACGGCCCTTCATTAACTCGGGCTCTCTCAAGCCCATACCCCGCGCGACATTGGATATTCGTAAAATTCTTCAAATAAGGAGTTGCCACTAGCCTATTGGGATCGGCTAGAAACCAAGCAAGGCATGGGAGCGCGCCTCACTTTCTACGTAACCAGAGAATCTAGGGTTGGGGACTTGATTACGTTAATCATGCGACTAACGCCCTTTTGGTACCTAACTTAATTGTGTATTAATAAGGCCATGGCAACCTATTCAAGAAATCTAAGGCTTATCCTAACAATTCTAAAGTAAGGAAATAACGTCCAAAATATCATCACAAAACAAGGCACATGAATATCCTAATATTGTCCCTAAAAAAAGAAAAAATATATATAATGTAAACCAAAAAACCTATTGTAGAGCCCTAAAGGCTTATTCAATTTTCGTTTTTTTAAGGGTTTTCTAAATTTTCTGAATTTTTTTGGATTTTTATGAAATTTTTATATATTTTAATATTTTTTTGTATTTTCCGAAATTAAACAAAACAAGCTTTCAAAGATTTTTTATATTTTTTCTCTTTTCTGAATATATATATACACTTTTTAATGCTTTTGGAATTTTCTAATTTTTCTAATTTTTTTGGAATTTTGGAATATTTCGGATTTTTTTGTATTTTTCAATTTTTTTTTAAATTTTTTCATGCATTTTCTGAATTTAAAAAACATTTTATTAATTTTTAAGGATTTTCGAATTTTTAAAGATTTTTAAGATATTTTTTTTGTATTTTTGTATTATTTTTTTTTGAATTTTTTTATTAAATTTTATATATGAAAAATAACCTACTAAACTGACTCGAGTTGGGTTTGGCCCAACATGGGGCCCGGGCTCTATAGCTTTAGGCTCCTCGGCTAGGCTGAGTCCGGCTGATGGGTTTGCTTAACCCTGAAGAAGTACCTAAAACAAAAGAAGAAAAGTCAAGCCCAAAACCAAGTCTGGCCTAAGAGAAAAAAAAAACAGAGGTGGGCCAATAGGCCTAACTCATATTAGCCCAAAAACAAAAACCCTAGTGGGTCGACCGGGTTCTCATGCCCGACCCGACCATGACCGGTCTCCTCCGCCCCCTCTCTGTCGCAGGTTCTCCGCGGCGCTGAGGGGGATGGCTAAGCGTGTCCCGGCCCGGCCACGACAAGCGGCGGTAACCATCGTCAGACCAGCAAACGGGCTGATGGAGCGGTGGGTGGCCCCAGGGACGACGGTGGTCGGCAGCAAGGACAGCATGAGGTTCAGCCGAGATCCGTGAGCGGCGGGATCGTTGTGGTCAGAATAGCTTTAGACACGGGTGGTGACGGGAGCGGCTTGCTGGCAGAAGAGACCGCGACGGTTACACGGGCGGATGGCGACAGAGGCGACGCGATCAGGTGGTGTCGTTGGTGGTTGAGCAGCAGTGGCGTCGGCCTAGCAACTCGCGTTGCGCGACTAACGGCGGGGCTTGGTCCCGTGGATCTCACCCTCGCGGCTTCATCTCTCTCCCTCAGATTTGGTTCGGAATTTTGGCCTAGCCAGGCAGCCCTTCTCGCCCCCCCGTCTTCCCTCTCTCCTGTTCTGTCCCCTCCTTTTTTTCCCTCGGTTGCTGCTGTCTCTGCTCTACCTTTTTTCTGTGTTTTCCTTCTGCTCCTCTCTCTTTTAGCCCAGACTCTCCAGCTCTCTCTCTCCTTACTGCGTTTTTTTTTTTTTTTTTTCAAAGCCAGAAGATCGCCCCCTTCGCAGGAAAACCTCTCTGGTTTTTTCAAAGAAAATAGCTCTCTGCCTTTTTTTTTTACCCAGTCACTCCAGCTCTCTCTCGCCCGAACCTCCTCTCTGTCCAGAACCACCCATCTCCCGTTTTCTTGCTCTCTTCTTAGTCAGCCAGAACCACTAGCCTCCTGTTTTCTTGCTCTCTTTTCTCTTGTTTTTTTTTTCTTGGTCACTTGGGGTGCGTTTGGTAACATTTCTATTTCCTAGGACAATTTCTTTTCGTAAATAGTTAACTATTTCTATTCCTAACAATTTAAGAAAAAACGCGTTTGGTATCTGCACGAAATTTCTATTTCGGAATAGTAAAAAAAAACTGTTTGATAAAAACTACGAAATTTCTATTTCTATTTCTATTTCCAATTTTAATTTTAAAAAAGAAAAAGAAAAAAATGAAGAGATTATATAAAATTGACAAGATCAAAATCTCATTACACTAATTATAGATTTGCATTAAGGATTAGTTCATATAAACTTTTTTCCTCTTTTGTATATTTCCATTAATAAGATTTCTATTCCCAATTTTATTTTATTTTTTTAATAGTCAAGAGACCTTTATTGTGTGCTGGAATAAAAAGAAAAATGATTCTATGTTTTAACATTCACCACAAATCTCAACCCAAGAAACCAAAGTAGATCTTTTCTAGATCCTTTTATTTTATTTTTCATCCCTCTTTAGGAAAGTTTGTTTTAATCAAAAGCATAAAGTTGTATAATTAGATGCAATTAATTCTTAAGGCTAGAGTATTTGCTTTTGCTAGAGATTATTTGCATTTTACCCCTCTGAATGACTGGTAAGCTCAAGCTACACCTGCAAATCGAAGAATGTCAATTTCTTTTTCTAAAACTCAACAATTTAGTGAATCTCTATTGCTATAGGATAATCAATGATTATCCATCTTGACACATCATTTACCAAAATAGATAAGACGTGTTTCTATAAAATAATATAGAATTAAATGACGTTAATACAATTAACAAAAATGTATTTGTAATAGTTTACAAACACATTACAAAAGTTAGAAATACAAAGTCAAGAAATGTATTCATAATAGTTTACAAACACATTACAAAAATCAGAAATACAAAGTCATGGAATCTCATCCATGTTGTGATCTCTTGCCATCTTGTTTGCAATATTTTTCCTGATCATGTTTATCTCAGCCGCCCCCTCGAGTCATGTATCATCTGCAATCTCTTCTTGTGTAGGTTCAAATGGGTAGTTCGGATCTCCATATTGGACAAAGTTTTTGTCCATCTTGTCTTGGTCGCGAATGTAATTATGGAGAGCACAACATGCAATTACAATAAATGCTTGCTTTCGAATTGCAAATGGAGGCATGTGTCTCAAAATGAAGAAGCGATTCTTTAATGCCCCAAATGACCTTTCAATGACATTCCTCAATGAAGAGTGTCTATAGTTGAATAGTTCTTTGGCTGTTCTAGGCCATCTCCTCCTACCCCTGTAATCATTCAAATGATACCGCTCACCTTTAAATGGAGTTAAAAATCCTGGAAGTGCTGCATAACTAGAATTTACCACGTAATATTTACCTATAAGATGATATACAAATTTGTTGTGATATGCAATAGCTATATAATCATAAAGAAAATTAGTTAATGTAGACAAAACAAATACCAAGTGGTGCTCGAGGAAATTTCAGTCGAGGAGTCTCAAGTGCTGCCGAGAGAACCCGATAATCATTAGCAGATCCTTCCCAACCAGCATATATGAAATTAAATTTCATATCAAATGAACAAACACACATCACATTTTGAGTGATACTCCCTTTCCTGCCTCTAAATGGGATATGCCGTGACATTGGGACGGAAGCACTAATATGGGTGCCATCAATAACACCAATGCAACCCTGTAATTTTATAAAAATCTAGCGTTACACAAGATTATCAGCTACATGTATTTAATGGTCTAAAATCAAATGTAAAATCATACCTTGAAGTAGCGTTTATGGTTAGGATCAATAAGAATCTCCTCCGGAACAACATCAAAGGAAGGTGGCTCGATAACCTCTTTCGACAGTTTGACTAATGCTTTCAGCACTCTAGTGAAATACTTACTTATTGTTTCTCCCGAACATTGAAATCTCTCACATACATCTCTATTAGAGCTTTTGTGACCAACCGCAAATAAGAAAATCCCAACTTGTTCATCTACCCTTACATATCGACTATCTTTCAACCAACCTCTTTCCCTCGTTAAATCACATAAGTTTAGAAAAACATGTCTCTCCAACCTGAATGCTTCATATATCCTATCTGAATGTCTATAAACAATCTCCCTTATCCATTCGGGTCCTGACAATTTACTGTCTCTAATAGGTTCTTTCGTATGCACACACATGTCCAACGTAACAAGACACAACCATGCTATAATTATGTCAATATCAAACTCTTCTAAGTACCGTTCAATTGCTGCTATATCCTCATTAGACACACTATTTGATCCCCCTTCCATAGTACCTATACCATCACACAAATACAAGAACATCAATATAGATATATGTTAAAAAAAAACCACCAACAAAAATCAATAATATAAATCATGGAGTCAAAGCAAACTAAATATAAAAAATTCCACATAAACCATACTATCCAAGCCACCACACAAATACAAGAGTCTCAACATCAATATCTTTAAAAACAAATTAACAATCGATAACATAAGTGATAGTCAAAAGAAACCCCACACAATCCATTATACATTTCTCAACATTTACTAAAGACACTGGAGAAGTCCATTTCTCCTTTCAGACGGGGATTTAATGAAAGCCTCCCTCCATGCGGCACTATTGCATGCTTGTTCCACTGCTTTGTTGTAAAGATCCTACTCTAATTCAGGCAAGCTTACTAAGACATCAATCACAACAGATATTGAAAATGGGTCTATAGGTGGTGATGGGGCTTGTGAGGTGATAGAGCCACTCACAGATAGACTAGCCCTAGTTTTGATCATCTCTTGTAGGGCTTTGCAAGTCTTAGCAACACCAAATGAGTGACTATTTTTTTTCCTCTTACTATTTGGAGTTCTATCCAAGTTATGCTTGTCATGAACTAGAGTGGCATTGGATGTAAATGCTTCTTCAGTAACATGATGTTCACTTATATTTTCTTGACCATTGTCTGCATCATCACCATTAATGCCAAGTTCGTTCGACAACACAAAATCTTCGGCATTTCCTGCTGCACGCTCTCCAGTAGCATATGTATCACCAAATACAATACATAAGTCGGCATATTGAGGAAACCCATCTTTCTTGAATTTTGCCCACTCAGTATTATCCTGTAGTTTTCAAAATGATGACATACGTCAGCAACATAAGCAAACATCTTGCCATGTACATCTACAAGGAACTTAAAATGACCAAAGTTTGAATCATACCTTAATGTGAGGTTCCCATATACTTGGATCATCGACAACAACTGTTTTGCTCACATTATCCTAGCCAAATCCGGATTGTGAAAGAAGTTTCTTAAAACTACCATACTGTTTTTTCAATTTGTTCGCCTTGTTCTTGAGCTGTACTTGAGTATATTGGAGTCCTGTCCATGTATTAAATTCAATCCGTATGTTATTCCACCCCGCTTTGTTATAAGTAGAAGAGGTGCGATTTTCCTTTTTGACCTCTTCTACAACAAACTAACGTACAAGTTGGTTAAAGACTCAATCCACTTTGCGTTGAATGCCTCTTTTTGGGATGTCATTTAACCTTCACTAGTTGAGCATCATATGAGAGTTCACGATAATTAAATAGATGGAAAATCACTTTTTGAAGAGAACATAACAAATATAGGTACAAGCTCACCAAGCTAAGCAAAAAGCAAAAACAATCATATATGAAATTTTAAAGGATTGCTAAAAGACAGCAATATTGTTGTAAACATCAACAATATCTTTTACAGTAAAACAAGTCATAAGATTTCTTCGCTACTCACATTTGTTAGAAAGATCGAAATCAAAACTAATCTTAAAGTTACAGGCTTCAACTACAGGCACCACTTATAGTCAACAACAAGAGCCCAAGAAACAAGTAGAGAAAAAAAGTTAAGGACAAAAACAATTGTAAATGAGTTTTTTTTGGGGGGGGGCTTACCTTTCAAAGTTCATAAATATAATAGCAAATATCTTAGTCAAAAAGGGTCGGATATCACACTTTGAGATCTGTGTTGTTGACATATTCAAAAATCAGACTTGGGGTCTTTGACTACTGATCTTTAACAATACCTGGATTGCTTCACTATATTAGGTCCACCACAAAGGTATTTTGATCTCCCTCTTAATCTGCACATAGAACACAAGGAGTAATCACTAAAGGTTCGCAATTGTCAAATTATATCTCAAGGACTATCACAAAATACATGGTAATAAACTGGTTGAAGAACGCTGGCCTCTTTTAAATGAAAAGCATCTATTCATCTATGATTTTGTAAATGATTACTCAATATATTTGCTCTCGTTCATCCATCACATATATACAAAATTTCGTTCTCCATCAGTCCATGAATATATTATTTTGGGTGTAATTCGTCACACATTGTATCAAGAAGATATAGAAGATCTATTCTTTCAGCACAAACCAAGTGTTCCTACTACAAAATGTTTATATAAAGTCGAAGTTTCTATGAAAGACTTCGATTCTATCTGCAGTTGATCTTAGTAACACCCTTGCCACTACCTGTGTATCCCAGTAAAACTAAATATGAATCACCTAGGAATTCTAACTCATGACATCCATACTTATGGCCCACTATAGTCAGCCTTTCTCCACTAGCGAACATTGTTTGCAAGGTCCAGAAGCTTCCTCCAAACAAAGAATATGAGAAGACTCCATCTATTAATACAGGTAATGACTACAAGAACTTCACATACTATGCCAGGGGTAAAATTTTAGAAGAAGGATGCAGAATAATCAATCACCTGGAAAGATGACACATGTAGAACTGGAAAAGAAATGGACTAACAACATATCAGTTGACTGCATACAAGACCAAACCAAGAAAAGTCAATTGTGCATTTCGTGTAAGAATGACTATAGCTATATGTACCATCCCAGCACGTTGTGACCATTTACAAAGATATAAGACAACATGATTAGATGAAGCCACACACTCATGAAGTCGATATCGAAATAAATTCATGTCTTATGGCGCAACCAAAAATTTTAGGCAAAAATAAATTTCTTAACATGGTGAGATGCCCATTGGACCCAAGACTCCTCCAGTCAAGATATCACGGTTATGCAACATCCAATGCGCATCTCTGATGGAGACGACCAAAATACCTTATAGAGAGTTATAAAATTCAAAATAAAGTATATTGTTCGGTGTTGACTTTGAGTGCCAACGGATTAGCAAACCCAGCAGACGAGGCACTATGTAAAGAGTGAGGAGCACCAACTGCTCTTGTTTCAGTAACACCAGCTCTCCCTGATCCAATGGGAGTGAGGCATGGACTAGGGGCCCTAGCAACAAGTTGTGTTGCTCGTGAACCCTATGAAGTATCCCACCACGTGAGTCGCTTTTGTAAGGTAGCAAACCTCGCAGCAAAGATGCTTCCGATTGGACGAGTGTCTGTGTCATGTCTGCCCTATCGTCTACATTAAGACACTAGTACTAGTTATACGCAAAATTGTATCTCTGTTCATTACATTGCCCTATATTGCTTGCCAGCGATTGTGGTCATGTTGAAGTTTAAAAGATTCAGCTCCAAGAGTCTTTCCAGAGATTAAATTCTTGGAATTTCTTGTATGTTCACTTTGCTGTGACACTTCTATGCTATTGAGTGCATTTGGGTGATAGTTGGAATTAAAAATCACTACCTAATATAGTAAAGCAGAAAAGAGAAATCCACGTATTTTGCATCCAAACCATTAAGACTAGAATGAAATCACAATTGCCTGGCTCTTTTATGAGCAAAACAAAGGTTTACATCTACGAAATGAGATGAAAAATTCTTCTACAAGCGTCATAGGGGCAACAAAACACAGACATGTGAGAAAGTAACAGAGAACTCATAGAAAAATGGAATGCCAACAACTAGTTTTGACTTGAAAAGGAGGATTTATTCTTAGACTCAAAAGTAGAGAAAGAATCAAAGAGAAATACCTGGATTCAAAGTGAGATGAGCACGAGAGAAGATACGGATAGAAGGCACGCACGAACAGAGGTGACCGAGAGATGCGACGTGACCAAGGCGAGCGATTGGAGAGAGGCGATCGATCTGATGCGAATGATTGGAGAGAGGTGAGCGATTGGAGCGACCAAATCTGATGCGACCAGAGAGAAGTGACCCGAGGCAATGTGACCACAGGCAACGCAATTACAGAAAGGCGATCGAAGAGAGTCGAGCAGAGGCAACGTGGGTGGAGCCAACGCAAGTGAAGCCGATGCAACTGAAGCCGAGTGATCGGAAGTGACGCAACCAGAGAGAGGCGAGCGGAGGCGACGCAACCAAAGGCGATCGGAGAGAGGTGAGTAGAGGCGAGCGAAGCCAACGTGATTGGAACGAGTGACCGGAGGCGACGCGACCAGAGAGAGCTGAGCGGACGCGACTCAACTAGAGGTGACCGGAGAGAGGTGAGCAGAGGTGACGCAACGCCACCAAAGCCGACCGGAGAGAGGCGAGTAGATGCGAGGTGAACGAAGGCAACGCGACTGGAGGCAAGTGACCAGAGGTGACGCCACCGGAGAAGGGTGGACGGAGGTGACGTGAGTGGAGGAAGGCGGAGGTGGGCGGAGAATAGAGGAAGGGCTGGTCGGGCTCAACTGAAAAGAAGAAATCTCAATTTAGGGTTTCCAATAGAAGAAATTGTTTCTTGTTTTTGTTCCTAGGAATAAGAAGTAGAAAAAATCTACTTCTTATTTCTACTCTAAATCTATTCCCGGGAACAACTTTTTATTCCGGGGAACAGAAAAATCAGTTTGCGTTACCAAACGGATTTTTGTTCTTTTTCTATTCCAGGGAACAAAAGAACAGAAAAATAGAGAAATAGGAGTATTGCCAAATGGAGCCTTGGTCTCTGCCCCTCCTTCTCTCTCTCGGTCGCAAGCACCCCAAGAAGAAGGATCTCAACCCTCAACAAAATCCAGAAAATCCCTTCGGCCCCCCGCTTTTCTGCCTCCGAAACCCCGAGAACAACTGTCCTTGTCTCTGCATTTTTTCGAGCTGCTGTTTCTTCCTTCCTCCTCCTGGTTAGCCAGCTACCTTCCTCTCCTCTGGCTTGACACTTCCCTCGCTTTGCCTAACCGAAAATCGTCACGCCCCTTCATGCCACGTGACAGCACAGCAAGGGAAGATTCCCTTGCTGGCGTCACGCAGCCAACGTCACCACTGTGGGGGGTCGCGTCTGAACGGTGTCGTCGGTTTCTTTTTTCCTTGTCTGCATGTGTTGTCTACGGCGTATGTGAGAGAAGGGTGAAAAGAGGGAAAAATAGTGATGGGTTAGGCTTGTCTAAACTTTAATGGGCTTTGGAAAAAGAAAGGAGATGGGCTAAGCAAAGATGGGCGATGGGTCGGGCTCGATAAAAAAATGGACTGGCGAGCAAAAGAGTGGGCTATACCGCCCACCCGAATTTTTTTAATAATAATTTTCTTTGTCTTTTTTTTTTTTTTTCGAATTTTTTATTTGAAATTTTTTATCAATTTTTTATATCTTTTTGTATATATATATATATATATATATATATATATATATGTATATTTTCAAAATAAATGGGTATTTAGAAAAAAAGGTCGGCAAAATTCGGGTGTCAATAACAGCGGTGGCGATGACTACGCACGAGAACCTCCTAAAGGTCGAGACAAGGTGGCTCAAGGACCGAACCTGCAACTGCAAATGCTGTCCGCCTCTGATTAGCTGAAACTGTGAGAGAGAGATAGGGAGATCGGCGGTTGGTAGGGCTGAGTGGCGGTTTGGCAAGCTGCTGGCTAAGGTCCGACGGCTCTGGGGGCTGAAGGTGAGGTAGTAGTAGTTGGTTCAAACAGTGATGAGGCAGCAAAGGCGGTGGTTGAACGTTTCCAGCAAGGGCAGCCAAGAGAAAGAGAGAAACGGGCAATAGGGGCTGGTGGTCTGATGGCTAGCAGGTCATTCGGGACTTGGACCAGCAAGTGGCAATTGCAGGGGGTACAAATGGAGCTTGTTGGTGGCTACTGTGGGTGGCTCGGGTGGCACGAAGCTAAACAAGCAAAGGAAAATGGAGGAAATGAAGAAAAGGAAGAGGAAGAAAGGGAGAGGAGAGAGAGAAGATGAAGATTTGGTCATTTTCCTTCATCAATGCCCATCACTTCTCTTCATTTCCCATGCAAAAGCTCATGATCACCTTGGACTTTCTCTTCCTCTTTTGTTTCTTATTCATTACTGCCAAGAAGGTTGGTCTTTTCACCTTGGGCTCAATTTTCCAAATTATCCTTGGGCTGAAGACAAGAAGCAGGCCTATGAAACATGCTAGAAATGAATAGAAATTGGGCTCTGCAAGTGGCTAGGCTCAAATCCGGCTCAAAATGGATAATAGGCTAGAAAAAGGGTAGCTGGGCTAAATGGGATAAACGGGCCCACTTGGGCTGCTTGGGCCCACTTGGCGGCTTGGGCCCACCATGGTGGCCGCCCACTTTGGGCATGAGGCCCACTAGGGTCTTGCTTGGCCCACTTCTTTGTGAGCTCAATTTTTGGCCCGTTAAACCTCTTTTCCATCAATTTCGGGCTTATTGATACTTTCGAGGATTACAGAGGCATTGTCTAATGATTCATCCCTAACGTCTCTAAAAGTTTGACATCCAACATTGAATTACCATTCACAGCCAATTCCACTCAACTTCAGTTTTAGTATGTCTCAAACTAATGGACGGCTTCAAGAAATTACACGTTATCGACTCATGATTGAACTAGACTCAAACTACGTTCAAGTTTTCTCAACACTTGGACGACTTCAATTATCATGAAATTGTGAAGGATCAATTTTAATTATAGTCCTGAACCTTTTAATTGTGTCAATTTAGTTCTAAACCTTCTCACTTAGAGCTAATTTAGTCATTCCAACTAATTTTGGATGAATATTGCTAACATGGATAGTAGCCATCCTCTGTGGCATGGCCAATGCCAACATAGACATTTTTTTAATAAGATTTTATTTTATTTTCCTTTTTTCTTTCTTATTTTTCTTCTCTTTCCACCGACAAGGCCGCCCTTGCAATATAGGGTGAGATGGGGTGTTGGCTTGGTGAGATTGGCCTTGCCCTCGTCCATGCGATGCTCAACGAGACTACCCTTGCCTTGGCGAGGGTCGAATCAGTTGCCCCCTCTGCAATTTCTAAAGATAGGCTCAGATGGTCAATGAGGAGACACTTCCAATGGAGCTGGAGATGTTGAACTCAACCAAAGTTGAATAATCAAACAACAATTCGGATTCCTCAAAGTCAACATGAAGCTTCACATCAATGGTTCTTTGAATAAAGACACTCCATGCCTCGATCGAGCCAAGTTGCTTGGAGAGCAATCCGTCTTGTCCGTCGATTTGGACGACATTTCTAACTCCCCTTGTTCCTCCCACTATGTCCTTTCTATACTTGCAATCGATTTACTCAAGATACCAACAAAACGACCACATTAAACCCCACCCCCAGACTTGCCAAGTGTTGACTGGGCAAGGTTGAAGCCAACCTTGCCCAGGCAACACTTGGCCTTACCCATTCTGACAAGGGTGGCCTTGCCAATGCTCGCCCTCTCTTCAGCAAGGCCAACCCTTGCTTGTGGTGGCCGGGGCGACCATCACTCAGGCGTGGCAGCTTTTATCGGCGATGGTCGTACCAGCCACCGACAGAAAAGGGGGAAAAGAAGAAAGGAAAAAAATAAAAAAAATAATTAAAATGTCCACATCGTTGCTGGCCTTATTGCATAGGATAGCTAGTTTCTACATCAGCAATATTTAGCTAAATTAGTTGGAAGGACTGAATTGGCCCTAGGTCAAAAGATTTATGACTAAATTAGTATGATTAAAAGGTTTAAGACTAAATTTGTACCAATGCAATATGTGTGAGACTATTCCTGATACTTATTCCGAAAGAGAAAATTATAAGAACACTTCCAATAATAAACATGGAAAAACATAAGCTTCCAATAATCTATCACGACAGTAAAGGCAATTTTGGTTTTTCTTCTTGACTTAAAATTTGATTAGTCAATTGACTAAAAGTAATTATTTAGTGGTTGCCATATTGGGCTCCTCACTCCTCACCCTCGGTGCATACTCCCTAGTGGCCTTTACAACCATCCCCATTACTCCTATTGGCTCTCGAGAGTTATCATTTCTTCCTGTGTGCATGATTAGTCCTTACCTTATAGGCAGTGTCTGTCTAGTGGCGGTTCTACCTTGGTGTTGACTGGAGTCAATACAAATGGGGGGATCATTTAACATTTATAATCTTAATGTTGTCTTTTTGGGCCATGACATTGATTATTATATCTAAAAAGGGAAAAGAAGAAAGAAATGAAGGTAATAGTTATATTGTCTCTATACCCGTACTTTTCACGCAGAGCTATTATAAAAAGGCCCTCTCTGTACGCCCCCAAGAACTAATATAGAAAGACGCCCATTGCAATTTCGATTACGTAGTTCGATGGAGAACTAACATAAAAAGACCAAGACCTCTTTTGAGCACAACTTTTATGCCATGGTTCTTTGCATCATAGTTAGTCAATTCATCATCGTTACAACTTGCTCTAATGCACAAAATACTTTAAAAAAGATTCACCATTGTTGAAGAAAGTTGATGATAAAACCATGCGAGTAGACAATCTTGCCACCAAAATAATTGAATAAATATTAGTAGTTTATTTTGCCTCCTAAAGAAAAAGAAGGAAAAATTTCAAAAAAAGGCTTGAAGTGTCATCATTTTCTAAATAATGGCCCAAAGTATATATTGTTTTAAATAAGAGTCTGAAGTGGCCCAATGGTCTCAAATAAGGGCCTTTAGCCGGCAATGACTATTCCAACCATTGAAGAATGGGTTACTTAGTCAAAAAAATTGTAATGAGGCCCTATCGATTAGTATTACATAGAAGAAATCAATTCTAGACACTAATACAATTCGATCTATATATATTTTTAATTTTTTCCCATCCTTTTTTCCTTTTTCTTTTCTTTTTTCCTCTTCCCTCCCTTGAACGTGGCCGTCAATGGCTAGTAGAGGTCACTCGCCTCAAGTGAGGATAACCCTTGCCCTTGCCAAATTTTCCCTCGCCTGGGTTGGTGAGGAACGCCCTTGTTCAACTCAAGCGAGGGATACCCTCCTTGAGTCTGGCTTCTCTCTGTCGACCATGGTAGAGGGAAGAGAGAAAAAAGAAAAAAGAAAAAAGAAATAATAAGTAAAAGATGAAAATGCCCTTCGGTTTGAGAGGTTAGGCCTTTTTTGAAATGTATAATGATTACTTCAAGCTCTTATTTGAAACAAGATTCACTTTAAGCCTTTATTTGAGAAAATGAGAGTATTTCAGCACCTTAGTTTGAATTTTCTCAAAAAACAATATATTATGAAAGTCAAACAAATAATTTAATTGCGAGTTTAAATTTTGAACGTCCATCCAATTAAAGGGGTAATCACTCTCTTAATTTCCAAGATAATATTCTATGAAAGGGCATTCAAGTGCTCAATTTTTTATTTTTATTTTTTTTAATATTGAAATTCTTGTGCTTTGTTTTTGTTCACTCGCCCTCCTAAAAGATATAGACGGCCACGTTCAATTTTTTTTTTTCAAAATATTAATTTTTCACTATTAATAGATATAGATTGTTGTTAATAATATAATATTTTTATTGACCTATTTTTCTTAATAAAAATATGATTAAAATTAAGAAAAAATATTTCAAATTGTGATTTTCCATGAAACAAACAAACAACATTTTATAAGTCTACATATATATTAGACTACGAATTTAGATGAGAAAAATAACGATTCAACACGAGAGGGAATCAACGTTTGAATGTTTAATAGATGAATAGATGACTTTGGTATATACCACTTGAGACCCATTTTTTAGAAGAAAAAGCTAATCCCTTTTCTGTGAAGAAATTTTAATGTAAGATTTTCTTTAAGGATTTGCAATGGCTAACAACTTTGAAGAGAAATATGTTAGTCCATCCTTCTATCGAACAAGAAGGAATTACTCTTTCCATATAAAGAATATGAGTTTTCGAGTTAAACTAAAGTCTCTTGAACCAGAGGTAAAAATAAGACATGGGGACCTAAGCCATCAAAAACCCAGTAAAGGTTTTCATTATATACACAAGGTGCACACTACAATTATAAGGAAATATACCACTGGAAATTTTAAATTATGATCACCGTTGCCACCTACCACCAAAAACCCTTAAGTATGTACACCGTGATACTAATACCCTGATATTTTTTTGGGTGTCACTAAGACACTCAAACTTTATTTTCTAATAATCAATACCCCAAACTTGTACTAGTGTGAAAAAAATTAGAGTGTTGATATTGCAATGTGCATAATTTAAGGGTTTTAGTGACACAAAAAAATTTGGAATATTGGTGTTATTTGTGCATACTTATGAATTTTTGGTGACATAAGAAAAAAATTTGTGTATCGGTCTCATATTGGGCTGAAGTTTTTCGTGATATTAATAGTAATAATAATTATAAAAGCGACAATATATATCTTGTAAGGCAAAAGACCAAAAATAATTGAGAATATCGGTCCTACAATAGGCATATTTTAAAGTTTTTTCATGACATAAGAAGTGCATCGATGTTACCGCGGATATTATTTAATATTTTCGGGGTACTAACCATAATTATAATTATAGGAACGACAGATGTATGTTGTAAGGCAAAAATGCAGGAGCTTTCCACGCGTGGCACGCCCAAGAAGGCCTGCGTGTGATCAACCCACACCTGTCCGCCGCACACTTCAGAGGAGAAGCCCTCCAAGCTCAGCTCCTACAACACAACCATTCGTCTCCAACCGGCAACGAACGGAGGCCAAGAAAGAGCTAGCTGCGCCATGGAAGCTCACAAGGAAAGGAGAGAGCAGCTACGGAAGGACAAGGAGGAAGCCAATGAGTCTAGAGAAGGCGACCATCGACGCAGAGAGATCAAGGGCATGGACGGTTCTGATGGCGCGAGGGCGGGGCCGCCGATTGATCCAGTTGCAAAGACGGCGATTCGAGAGTCCATCGTTGCCTCATCGGATGATGCTGAAGAAGATCGCCGGCCCGACGACGTGCTCGCCTTCTCTCGATCCGTTAACAAGATCGACTCTTCTCTGGAGTAGAGGACTCTTGCGTGTAATGTATTCCTGATATTTCACCGTAGCTGGAAAAATTGATAGCATGTTTGGATCCTTCATGCAGGCTTTCGTTTCTGTTTTAGCTGCTATAAATTTCATGTCCTGGGGAACTTGTTTGCTTCAAGTTGTGGGAGATGGCGATCTCGACGTGATTATGAAATACTTCTTTTTTTTTGTATGATTATACGCGTAAGGTGCGATATAATCCTGTACAACCATACGAAGTTGTGTCGTATACAAGCGTGAAAACGTCGTACGATATATTTTGTTTACCCATTGTGTTACGTGTTATCTTATCTCTAAGTGTTAAAAAGCATCCACGACGAGAAATCCAAGGGACAATTACACGTGCGCCTCAAAAGCTGAAATTATCTTTATAGTGCGATGTCTACATTTGATAATTCCGTGGAGATCCGTCTATTTCGAGGGTCGCTGGATACTTTGCAACGTAAGTGGTTCCGATCCACGGCAATCGCACGTAGTAAATCACAATGCATCCTTAGGATGCCAGGTCAGTTGCGTCACTAGGTGCAAGAGAAACCTTTGCATCTAATGAGACCCCATAGAATGTCTAGAAAACATTCGAGTGATAGTACTTTTCATGGGCTCACTGACCCCCCTCATGAGACTTTAGAGATCACGTCTTTGATGCCCTATGCAAGAGGTGCCAAGAAGTTGGATGTATCTGTAGCCTCTAGAAGACTAGACACTACCCCCCTCTCGATAGGTGCAGACATAAAATCACCCTCTATGCAAGATCCCAATGCAAAACGAATGGCCTAATCCCTCATCCAAGGGCTCGAGAACTCCAAATTGACTTTGCCTTTCCCATCTAGAACGAAGCACCGCATGACGTGAGAAGTATTGTTGTTGGAAGAAATACATTTTAAGTGCACGTGGGGCTATTAAAAAAAAATTGAAACGGGCCTTGGAGGACCCTACACTTGCCCTACACGTCATTCCGTGCACGTGGGGCTAATAGCTTGGCTGCATTACATCAATAAGCTTTACTGATGTCAAGGCAAACTATTGGAGAATGTTATAATTCATTTAAGACCTCACACTTCACACATGATGGAGGCAAACACATGGAGCAACGCAATCCTACACTAGCTATAGGCACATGAGCATGACAACTGAAATTTACAGTGTCCAAAGGAGAAGTGAGGATAGCTCAAAATCTATTATCTCAGGTGCTTATTCAAATTAGCTGAATCTCATTAACACCAAACAATAGAGAGACTTGAAACCAAACTAATTTGATAGCCTGACGAAGAGATGACGATAACAGTGAAAGATAAAGGGAGCTCGTCAATGCACATGAATAAATTTATTGATGCAATATAACACTTATTAGCACTACATAACACTATTTTCTCTACAATATTATGTTATACTAATGTTTCAGGAAGTAGTGGACAATTGCCCACTTCTCATACGTGGCTTTATATTAAGCATAGACAAATGCCAAGTGAAAAGTAAGCCCATCTCCACTGATGTAGCCCAAGAAATTAATGAAGTCGATATTTGTTCAAATAGCGACAATGTTACCAATCCTTCATGAAGACTATCCTTTTCATCAAATAGTTTATATTTTAATCACAGCAACCACAAAGTAGGCAAATATAACAGTAGCCATCGCATTTAGACCGTGAAATTCCTAAAAATAAGTTATTTCTTGCAAAAAAAAAAAATCAGGGAAAGCAATCCATCATTTAATAAATTAGGCACATGCTAGAGTCATGATGGTAACTATAACAATAGGTATAATTAGATCGTCCAAATACAATTGCCAGATAAAGGCTTTTATAACCTTCTAAGGTAGAACCACTATATGAATCTCTCCATCGTAAAAAAAAAAGTTAGCCAATTGCAACTCTCCGAAATAATCTACTCATTAAACAAGCAACGGCATTGACAGCGGCAGCAAATCAACCAAGGTCAACAACGGGAGCAATTATTCCGGATAAAAATTATCCTTTCTATGAAAGAACTAAGCAATTGGTGGGTTCTTTCACAACTTGAAAACAATGATACAATTAACACATATACAAATTGAAGCTCATTGCGAGTCGAGCACCAAGCGAGAATTAGTATCAACCTGAAATTACTAATTGTTTTTGAGAGAACATATAGGATACCAAACAAGTGCTTAATGATCTAATTATACAACAAGTAGAAAACATCCTTCAAAGCATGATCAGCTGATATGCAACATTCACATCACATGCCTGATGAGCAATACTCACTTACAAATGCCTGCTAAAAAGTTACTTATAATGAAGGTCTAGCCCACAAAAGAAGCCGTACAACCTTTTCTTCCTCATGCCTACTTAACCCAATGAGCGAAGGCCATCTAGCACAATATGAGCAATCAATTTGCTCCCAGCAATAGAAGGATAGGGATTACCGATGCTTTTTGACTCATTTTACTATGCAAAACATCACAATTGACGAAGAGACAGAATAGAACAATTACTGGCAATATAAGGGTGATTAGCCTGAAGGGATCAGATCAATAACAAAACAAGAATGGTCAACCTATGTCATTTAATCCGATATCAAAAGGGCTCTTAGGCCAATTCCTACGGTCCGACCTCCTAAAATACTTCGGTTAGTATGCATAGTTTCCTGTTATAGGCCTCACGTAAAGCGAGAACAAATCACACAAAAGTAGAGGACATTCTCTCTCGTGCGATCTCCGTCAAATCCAATAAAGAAGTATCTCCGCCACCCCATCTAGAGGCTCTACATTTGCATCGTCGGGTTCGACAACTAATATTCAAAACAATGATGGACTCAATGTCTCAGCCATGACGTTGCAATTAACAACGGTGAGGAGATCATGGGAAAGAAAAGAACAACAAGCTAGATTGCCGCATTTTCTTCTACATGTATATAATCAAATAGAGCCTATTATTCAATCCAATAAAATCCATACAACTTTCCGGTAATCATTCCATATAATCAAACGAAAAAAAAAAAAAAAAAACTTTTCATGTAGACCTTGTCTTACTAAAGAAAAGGTTAAAAAAGTGAAAACTACCTGAAACTCCAACCAAGGCAAACCACCACAAGATGGAACCAAGAATCAAACTACACATATAGATTGAGAAATACAAGAACCAGACCCAATCAATTAGTGCACTCGATCACGCATGGGAAGCAAAGGGATCCGTCATCAACCATAGAGCCTAGCCTCAATTCACTCGAATAGACGGCTAAAAACCCATAGATAGGTGGCAACACAGGCACTCGCAAAAGCCAAGAAAACCAACGGATAAAGTCCAAAACCAAACAAAATTGGATTGAAAACAATCTACTCAAGAAACAGCATGGGTTTGTGGGCAACAATTGAAAGGGAACATATCGGGACCCAAAAAAAAATGCAACTTCCGAATCTAAATCACATTGAACCCAAGAATCACAATATAACAATACCCATATAATAATTGCTTACATACATCATTCAATTAAAAAAATTCAAAATTTTTAGAACCTTTTCAAAATTATGAATTCAAGAATTTCGAATTTCTCAATATATACTCAATGAAATTATACAAATTATATATGGTGGGAACAATCTCGACGTGTAGAACAAAAGCCCTAAAATTTCAAAATCGATTGATCTATGCAGAAGGTTTTCATCCACTAATTATGCTCCAAAAAAACCAAAAATATTATATGTCGAAATTAAGACCTATATGAACATTTTTCATGAAGGAGTCGACCTCTAGATCTCAACACAGAAATTGGAAAAAAATCGACAAAAGCAATAGGCGGACAACATGCATAGCAGAACTGAACAGAAGATTTTACAGATTACTAAACTGACTTTGGATGATGATTTCGGATAGCAACCGACACTGGATCAGGGTGTTCTATGGCTCATTGGAAAGCTCTTTAAGTCGACTTCAAATGTTATGAAGACATCAAACACTAAAAAGCTTTTTTACTAGCTCGTTTCTAGACATGTGCATAGAGAGGTTTATCATAGATCCGAAATTGCAAAATAACGATCATCCAAGAAATCAATCATATCATCATCATAACTTATCTCTTCCATTCTAATGCATTATTTGTACCTATTTAATAAGTATTTTGGTTTGATTCGACCAAAAAAAAAAAACTTTGATTGAACGAAATCGCATAAGAACTTGTAAAGCACAAACTGACCAAAGCTCAAAACCAAAAGGAACAAACACCATAAACACCATAATCGGATTTGTTAAAAAAAAAAGAGAGGGTTTTACAATCATATATGACCCGCTCTGATACCACATGTAGAAATTTTCTACATAAATAACTAATTAATAAGAAATAATCAGATCCATATATGACTGTAAAACACCAAAACCTATATGTACAGCGGAATTAAAACGTACCTGTTTGAGCCATACTCTCGCTTGATGAAAAACAGATCAAACTGACAGTGTCAATGATCTATCGGAATGCCAGATCTTCCTCTTTATGACCTATTTCGGTTTAGCAGCTTTTAATGGGATTCAGCGACTGATAGGTATAACCTACCCTTTTATAGGCTAGAGAGGGGACCTAGCAAACCCTAATCAATAGCGTGTCAATCAGGCCCCTCCCATTACGGGTTTCGCTTAAACACAATTGCCTACACTTTCTTTGCTCAACTAGGCCCGTAATTAATAGATGCCAAAACCCAATTCAATAAGATCACTTAAGGGTTTAAAATATATTGGAATATCCATTAACCCGATTATATAAAATAGAAAATTGATTAATTAATGTAAGCCCATTATAGGAAATTTCCAACACATCAAGCATTCCATCAATGAGCTTTGTTGGTTAAGTGCATTATTATGGCTTAGTTTGAGCCATTAACTCCTTCACATTTAGGCCAAAATTTTAAATATAGTGTCAACAGAATTGATTGCATTATGTATTAAAAGTTTTGGATTAATACCATAAAAAACTCCAAACTGGCACATTTATGATAAATTTACTTCAAACTAATTTTTTACAACCAAAAACCTCAAACTGGTACGTTTCTAACAAATTTGTCTTCCGTTAGTTTATGTTAAATTTTACTATCAAATTTCTAAGTTGGATAATGCATGATAACTAGTGGGTGTACTAGTTTAAGGTTTTACCCTTTGATTGTCATAGGTATATAGTTTATGAGCAATTTAATGTAAATTAACGGAGGGTAAATTTGTCACAAATGTATCGGTTTGGGGTTTTTGGTAGTCAAAAAATTAGTTTGGGATAAAGTTATCACAAATGTATCAATTTGGAGTTTTTTGTATTCAAAAAATTAGTTTGGGATAGCTTTAACACCAGTATACCAATTTGGAGTTTTTCGTGGTATTAATCCAAAAGTTTATAACTGTGGTGCAATTTCCCCTTCCCTACATTATGCTATAGCTTCACATAGGTAAGTCCATTGATTAATACTTTTTACTTCCGTTCTTGGCTTATGCACTCTCCAATATACAGCGAACCAGCTTAGCATCTACTTCGAATACACGCAAAGCGCCAAATGATTAGTTCAATCTAAGAATAGACAACCTAGAAATACAAAAACCATGTAACCCAGAAGGATGATATTATTTAAGACAATAGAGGAACTGTTAGCAATTACTAATCGAACAAAACAAAAGAAAAGATACCGTCGGCAATATAACTTTCATTTCCCCAGCATCAACGGACAACGATCTAAAAATTTTTAGGTAAGACAGAAATTCGCTGGAGTTTCAAATACTATAATGAAGTACTCAACCTCTGGTTCCTAGCGCGTGGAAACTCACACACTATGCTTGACACTTTGGACTAATGTTCCTGTTGCTATGCCAGGAGCTCCCCTGAAGGCGGCACAATTTAGGTTTGCTGATGCGTTCTCCATCCTCTTTCACAAGCTTGTGGCGTGTCTGATAGTGAAAACATCACGATCACTAGGGAAATCGCCATCCCTAAGCAGAAAATTTCAACGACAGTCGACCCATAAAGTAAAATTTCTCGACAACATATCATCAATAAAGCAATCGAAATTGTCGTAAGGTTGATTGGTTCCATCGGGGGAATCTTGGTTTATTATTCCGCAGAACTGAAGGGTAAAAGAAGCAATATGGCGGTCGCATCCCCTCGCTGCAAGTGCAAGTTGTGTGATGTTGTCAAAAGGACTTTAGGCTGCACTGAAGTAGCAACATGATGCACCAAAGTGATAGTTAAGTCAATGCAACTGTTTGGTCAAATTTCTATCAAATTATAAGATGGGTGATCGAAGATTTCTCCGGAAAGAAATGTTCAATCAACGAAAATGAGATTGACGGACATGCCCTTTTCCTTACTCTATTAAAGCAAAAGGAGAATGAGACTTAAGGAGGGATTTACAGGGCACAGATCATCCATAAGGATCCCTTTAACATATTTAAACAGTCGCCATCGTCATTTTCTTGTTGCTTGTCCTATCTTTTTAAAGTTTCCCTTTCCCCCTTAATAGTTATTGGCCATGGAGTTTGCACCAGTGAACAAGTTCGAGGGCGCCTATATACACACGCATATATACACAAGTATTCACGCAAGTGCATATTCAGAAGGAAGCTGAAGGGAGCTTTGCAAGCTATAACCAGGAATAGAAGGACTATTGCAGGAGATGGGCGAACTCGATCTAGGAACAAAAGAAGATGAGGCATCAAAAAAGGCTGAACTACCTGGGAAGACACAGACTGCACCTGGGTCACTGAGGATGGTTTTGAAGAACTCGGACTGGAAGGACATGTTGTTGATGGCTCTTGGGACTATAGGTTGTGTTGCTGATGGACTTACTATGTGCTTGATTATGATAGTTCTCAGCAACTTGATGAATGGCTATGCTGGTGCTTCTCTTGGTCCCAGAGACGTTAATAAGGTGAGAATATGCAATGAATAACTTGCCTAATGTCTCTCGTTCCTCGAGATATTATACAAGACAAGTTCATGGTTACTCTTAGTTATATTAGAAACTAGAAAGTACATCATCAATCAACAATTGATATGAATATGAATATGAATATGCTAAAGTGGTTATTTTTCACCTTGTCAATCATGCAGTACGCATTGGATCTGTTCTACGTTGCCGTTGCTGTGGGTTCAGGTTCCTTCTTAGGTAATATTCTGGAATGAATTATTCATAAAACAAAGAATCTTTCTTTCATGATCTGCATATGAGGGTGTTTGAGAAATCGAACTCCACCTTTATACTCTCTCTCTCTCTCTCTCTCTCTCTCTGTTTGTGCTTGCAATACCACAAATTTGCCTCTCATTATATTTGTGCATCAGATGGAGGTGCCAATTTCTTGAAGTTCATAGCTTTGATAATGTATGACGTGTGGTAGGGACAGCATAGGCTACGAGGAAAAGGCTGGCCGTGTTCACTTGCACTCTTGTATGTGCTCGTGGATGATGTAGGCATATGACATAAACTGGCAACTGAGCTAAATTTAAAACACAAGGAAGCACTAGATGACGAAATTCTAACTGTAATTGTTGAAAGCACTTATTCATCGGTGATAATATATTCAGGATTTGTCCCCTCATCTTGCATCTTCTGGCATAACCTGGCCTTTCACGGTTTTTCCGTTTCATCTTTTTTTCTATATAGAGGGATTTTGCTGGGCACGCACAGCAGAAAGGCAAATTTTCCGACTGCGGCAGCGGTATCTGCAAGCAGTTCTACGGCAAGAAGTGGGCTTCTTTGACCAAACTCGAGGGGCACCCATGACATCCCAAGTAGTCTCAAGAATTTCGGTCGACACACTGACCATACAAGGAGTCCTCACTGAGAAGGTTCTGCAAAATCATTTCACGTAAATCACTCAGAACGAAAATGACACTTGCTCCTAAAGTGACTTAATTGCAACCGTTTGAAACAGATTGCGAATTTCATCACAAACATATCCATGTTCATTGGCGCTCAATTGGCTGCTCTGTACCTGTGCTGGAGACTGGCAATAGTCGCTATCCCTGCACTATTGATGCTGATAATACCAGGGCTGGTATACGGGAAACTCTTGGTTGGAGTTGGGGAAAAGATACAAGAGGCGAGCGCTGTAGCCAGCGGGATAGTCGAGCAGGGACTCTCGTCCATCAGGACTGTCTACTCTTACGTTGGAGAGAAGCGGACCACTAATAGCTACAAGATCTCGCTGGAACCGGTCCTGAAGCTGGGGATCAAACAAGGGTTGATCAAGGGAATGGCCATTGGCAGCATAGGCATTTCATATGCCGTGTGGGCACTTCAGGGTTGGTATGGAAGCATCTTGGTCACTGATAAGGGATTTAAAGGTGGCAACGTGTTTGCTGCAGGAGTGTGCATCATTTACGGAGGACTGTAAGTTCAGAAATCCTTTCATCTCTCGTGCTTTTTCTTTTTCTAAGCTTTTGAATCCGTTTCTGACAATTAGAAGTCACCGTAATGAATGATCATTATAAAAAGAATGCTTCACATGTGACAGAAGCATGAGAATTCTATCAAGAGTCCCAGGACATGATTAAATAAGGCAGTAAAAGTTGACTAATGATAAGAATGTTTCAGGAGGGAAAACATGTTGCTTTGTATGATAATTCCAAAGGGAGATATTTACTGACCGACTATTATTGAAGCAGTGCCCTAGGGAGTGCGCTGATCAATTTCAAATATTTCTCCGAGGCGAATGTTGCAGCATCTCGCATCTACGAGATGATTGAACGTGTCCCCCGTATTGACTTGGTTGATAAGGAGGGAATGATGCTGTCGAATGTTAGAGGTGAAGTGGAATTCAAAGACCTGTACTTTGCTTATCCGTCGCGACCCGAGTCTTTAGTACTAAAAAAGTTCAGCCTAAGAGTGATGGCCTCACAAACTGTTGGCTTCGTGGGTAGAAGTGGGTCGGGAAAATCGACCATCATAAATTTGCTCGAAAGATTCTATGACCCCATCAAGGGCGATATATTCTTAGATGGTACCAACATAAAGACTCTTCAGCTCAAATGGCTGCGAAGTCAAATGGGTTTGGTGAGCCAAGAACCCATACTTTTTGCGACCACGATCAAAGAGAACATACTCTTCGGAAAGGAAGGCGCTACGATGGAAGAGATTATTAAGGCAGCAACAGCAGCCAATGCACACAACTTCATTACCCAGCTACCTAATGGGTATGATACCCAGGTAAATGAAAACTAGTGTTTTTGCCTTCTCAAATTGTATTTGCCATGCAACATCTCTTTGTTCTATTAAAGGAAGAGAATTCATCTTGTCAATCTTTACAAAGAACAGTACAGATGAGGAGATAAAATGCTAATGATGCCGATTCTGTTTCATTATACAGGTAGGTCAATTAGGAATTCAAATGTCCGGAGGGCAGAAACAGAGGATCTCAATGGCGAGGGCATTGCTGAGGGATCCGAGGGTTCTGCTTCTGGATGAAGCCACAAGTGCATTGGATTCACATTCTGAGAAGGCTGTTCAAGATGCCTTGAATGAGGCTTCGAAAGGAAGGACTACAGTTGTGGTAACTCACCATCTCTCTGCTCTCAGCAATGCCAACTTAATCGTGGTTATTCAGTCTGGGGAAGTAATAGAATCCGGTTCTCACGACAAACTGATGGAAAATGAGCACGGTCCGTATTCCACAATGGTCCAGCTTCAGAGAACTAGTGGAAGTGATGGGACCGTGCCATCTTCTCAAGGAGAAGATTTTAAGAAACCCGGTTCCATCATAAGAAAGACCACTTTACTTGATGAACTGAACAACGATCCTCTAATAAGAAGTCCGGAAAGCAAACTAAACACAGGTCCAGAAGATCATGGCGAACCATCATCTTTTTGGAGCATGGTGAGGTTGACTCTACCTGAATGGAAGTCAACAGTATTGGGGTGTCTTGGTGCCATCTTTTATGGGTTTGTTCAGCCATTGCACTCCTTTTTCTTGGGCGCACTTCTTGCGGTTTATGTCGTTGAAGATCATGACATGATCAGGTCTCAAACAAGAGTATATTGCCTCGCTTTCTTGGCGTTAGCAATATTTGCTTTCGTAACCAATGTGATTCAACATTATTACTTTGGGGTCATGGGAGAGAATTTGACGAAAAGATTGAGAGAGGCTCTTTTTTATAAACTCCTGACCTTCGAGGTAGAATGGTTTGATCAAGAAGACAATAACAGCGGAGCTCTATGTTCAAGATTGGCCACGGATGCAGCGATGGTAAGAAATCTGGTTGCTGATCGAGTAGCCTTTTTCACTCAAGCAATCTCAGCAGCAACTTCAGCTGTGATTCTAGGCCTCCTATTGTCTTGGAGACTTGCACTTGTAGCGACCGCTTTGCAGCCACTAGTCATCGGAGCTTTTTACATTCGAATGATAATGATGAAGACCATGTCCAAGAAAATCCTGAGAGCACAGAACCAGAGCAGTGAATTAGCGAGTGAAGCAGTTGCGAACCACAGAGTCATTACAGCGTTTGACTCCGAGCAAAAGATTTTGAACCTTTATGAGAACACACAATCAGGCCCCCGGGAAGTGAGCCACAAACAGTCTTGGTTTGCAGGAGGCGGGTTGTTCATTGCACAATTCCTGACGACCGTGAATGCCGCACTGATTTTCTGGTATGGCGGTAGACTTCTGTACCATGGAGAGATCACGTACAAGCACATATTTCAGACGTTCTTCATCTTGGTCTCGACGGGTCGAATAATAGCCGAGACAGGAAGCATGACAGCAGACTTATCAAAAGGCACAAATGCACTAAAGGCCATCTCAGCGATATTGAATAGGAAGAGCAAAATGGACCCTGATAAATCAGATGGTTTCAGCTCGGAGAAGGTTAGAGGAGATGTAGAATTTAAACAGGTGGGTTTCTTCTATCCAACAAGACCCCACCACATGATCCTAAAAGACATGAACCTCCACGTTGGTGCTGGAAAGATTGTTGCATTGGTTGGCAAAAGTGGATCAGGAAAATCCACCATCGTAAGGCTAATTGAGAGATTCTATGACCCAACACATGGAACTGTTGAAGTTGATGGAATAGATATCAGAAGTTACAACCTTAGAGGACTAAGGTCGCGCATTGCGTTGGTGAGCCAAGAGCCGACTATCTTCGCAGCAACGATCCATGAGAATATCAGGTATGGAAGAGAAAATGCGACTGATTCTGAAGTAATTGCAGCAGCAACTCTTGCAAATGCCCATGAATTTGTGAGGTGTGTTGATCTGTTCTGTTAGACCATTTGTATCCTTTTTATTCTGCTGTTCAAACAATTGTCAAATCTTTTATTGACTCGTCAATGTCTATGATGAACAGTTCGATGGAGGATGGATACGCGACGTATTGTGGGGAGAGAGGGGTGCAACTCTCTGGGGGACAAAGGCAGAGGTTAGCACTCGCGAGAGCAATCTTAAAAGATCCAACCATACTACTCTTGGATGAGGCGACAAGTGCGTTGGACAGCGAATCAGAGAGACAAATCCAGGAAGCACTAGAGAAAACCATGACGGGCAGGACCTGTGTGGTCGTGGCACACCGCCTATCCACCATCCAAAGGACAGATAAAATTACAGTACTCGACAAGGGGAAGATTATCGAAGAAGGGTCCCACTCGGAGCTACTCGCAGAAGGAGAAAATGGGCTCTACTTTTCACTTGTCAAGGTCCAACAGCTAGCTGCAACGACGTGAGTTAGGTCTTCGGGAATCAAGAAAAGAATACAGTTCAAACTGAGAGATCCTGCCCCTATAAGATGCAAAAGTGTTTTTGCCTGAGTCATAAGCAAGCATGAGTACTTACAAGCATTAGCAGAGTAGGACCTATCCTATCTCTTAGCATTAAAGATTTATAGGGTTTTCATTGATAATGCCTCCTTCAATATGTCAAGTGATTTGCATAATTAAATCCAGCAACTAATTGTTCCTCAAGCAAAATTGTCCAGTATTTGGAAGTTCTCAAGAAAGAGTATCAATTATCATACTTTAAGCAAAGGTTTCTGAAGTACAGTCATGACTCATGGCAACAAAATTTTACAGAAGAATATGCAACACAGTTACAGTCAATTCAGAAGCAGCTGTATCAGTACCCCTGGTTGTCTTCATGAGGTAGATCCAGAGTCCCAGAGAACCTGTTCGTCTATCATGCTCAGCTCCTCATCATCTAGTCGTTTCCAAGTACTGATCCTCTCAACCCCTGTCCAGTCCCTGTGACTCTTCCCAAGTTCCGCTGTAATGACCCTAGCTCTTCTCGGCCACCCAGCCTTACCATACCCATGGTATCCACAGCCTCCACCGTAGCAAACCCATATACCGTCTATGTTCCCACAGAAGTCGTTTGTATGATCATGGCCCACAAAAATGCTTTCACATCTCCCATCGAAAGAAATGTCTTTAGAACCCCTGAGTTGATGGACGAACAAGCAACAGCCTCCTGGAACTGGCCCACAATCTTTTGGTAATAGAGCTGCCGCACCTCAAGGATTGGAATGTGGAAAAATGCAAGAGCTGGGGATGAAGCATCAGTCTCCTCCAGTCGTCCACCCTGTTAGTGTTTAATCTGCAACATATTAATAAAATCTAAATCGGGGGTAATTCATTCTTAGATGCTTGGATAACATGAGAATTGAGGACAGTAAGTAGAATGTGCTTTTTCTTGCTAATGAAGAGCCAGAATGCAGATTGAGTTCTGATCGGACCTGATTGAATGTGGTGATATTACAGGGGCACCTTTTAAATGTACCAATGCAGCAAAATTTGTAATGGAACTGTCTAATATCAGAGGTGTAAAAACATCCGTTCCTTAGATAAACAGAATAGAAATCAACCAAATATATTTACCATTACGGGCTTCAAGGAGTGGGTAACTACACGATCCAAATGCAAAAAGAAAAGAAAAGAAAAAAGGAATGAATATAATAAGACTGGATTATTTGCATTATATATCTAAAAATCATTCACCAGAGTTCTTGAGTTACCAAATGAAGTTGCTGGCCAACTTTAAAGATCAAATCACATGATTTTAAAACTAAATCGACACTTTGTAAAATAAACATACAATAAGTGCGTAAGTGTTATTCTGTGTACCCGGAGTTTCTTGGACAATCCAGCTAGCCACCGAAGTTGTGATTCCTTAATCCAACCATAAGTCCGTCTTCCTTGAACAACCGCCCTATCTCCACTATCAAGAAAGAAAAGATTGAGGATGCTGCTGTTCGCCCACTTAGAGCCAGGAGGACCATGCACACCCAGATGGTAGTTTCCGTACCCATCAATGTCAAATGTAGCTAGATCATCATGAGATGGATTAATCTGTGAGACTGAGTAATCCATTAGAGATATAAAAGACATCAATTCTTCTCGATCCATTGTAGATTCTTGGTCATGATTTCCTAGAACTGCTGCCCAGGGAAGCTTAGATTCCACTGCCGGAACAAAGGCTCCAAACAAAGATTCAGCAGCATCAGAAGTGCTTGGGCCAAAAATATTATCACCTACACAAAAGAACATAACCAACTAGGTCATTAAAGCACAAGGAGGGGTCATGTACTATATAAACCTGGCATCATGAAGTTGAGATAAAGTTTCGCGGCATTAGCAAATGAATAATAACCACTTTAGTAAAGAAGATACACTTTACACCTTTCAACTGCCTACCCGAATAATAGCATGCATAGTTTCGTCTACAGCAGACCTTAGGTAGGAACTAGTTTAAGTTTTGTTATCTGTGAATTCATGGCTATAAATTAATTTAACTTTTGGTTGGAGCCACACTACCTACTGATTAAATTTTGAAAGGTTAGATTCTGACATCATTGTCAGTCATTCATGCACATATTTGGAAGAAGATGTTGTAAAGTCATACAGAGATTTTTGCAATCCTTTGACTGACTGTTACAAGCACAAGACACACTTGCCTGAACACAAAATCCAGAGATTTTATTCATATATGGAAAACCATTATACACGAGAAACACTTAACCAAACCAAAATGCCAGTTATGGTGGTGGATGCTGTAAGATCAAATATTACCATGGGGCAAGAATTGCTTTCTTGCCTTCTAAAAGTATGTATTAGCAATCATTAACGTAATGTTTCTTTTCTCATTTTTAGTAAGCAAGCAAGCCTTATTGACTTCATTTAAATGGATACATATTACTCTATTTACATCTCATTCAATCAGAAAAATAAACAAAACTACACATATTTTTTAAAAAGTGTGTTCATCAAATATATAGCAGGCATCTGAGCAGTCCCGAATAGTTGCATGATACCACAGAGAACAATATGAACAGTACAGATCATTAACATAACCTGATCTTTAACGTCAAAGACCCATCTACTTTGTTTCAGCACATTAGGTCATTGTGAAAACTAATAGCATATTAATGTCTGCCACACCAAATGAAAAGCAAAACCTAGGATATATCAAGTATAGACAAAATCCAACACGAGATGCACTCTACATTCTCTTGAAAGGGAATGTTCACTCGGCAGAAAAAAGGGGCTAGCAGAACCTGAAGCTTGGAAACTAATATAAGACCTAGCAGATTTCCCTGGAAGTAATAATTGAACAAAGATAACAGAGGGCAAAGTACCTTTCTGCTCAATAAACCACTAATCCAATGCTTATGTTATGAAGAGAATAAATTATAATCTTTTTACAAAAATCTTTAACCACCACTCAAATTAAGTTGGAAAATGGCCATGGATCATAAAAGAGAAGTGCAAAAGTGCAAAATGCAATGCCAAGAGATGGTAGTTAGTTGTCCAGACAATTCAAGCTATCGAGATAACATTTAAGAAGTAGGAATTGATCCGCCAAGTAAACAAATCTATTATGTTTCAGTACCTAATATATGCATCCTTTGGACTCAAATATGAAATAACTATGAAGTTTCCATAAAGGAACCCCAACACCAGATCAGAAGCTTGCTATTGAGAATTTTATTTTCTACATGAACCGCCTGTGAAATTTGCACCTCCCCTTTGCCATTAACTACATAATAAGGTGACAATTCCTCTTTAGCAGACACATATGCTTTAAATGAATGTGTGCCTATCATGGGTGTCTTGATGGGACTCTACAAAAAGAAAAATGTCATGAAGGGATACGAGTATGCTTCCAGATCTCTAATCTTGGTGACATGCCAGTTTCATGTCACATTTATAGACCATAACTGGTCCAGCAACGTTTTAAGCTTTACAAGCGATCCAAGTATAAATGTGTATGCCGTGAAAGCTCCCTACTATAAATACCAACTCGATAAACAGAATAACAAGTACCAACTCATCTGGCAATATCACAAGAGCAATTCCTCCCTCTATCTTTTTAATCGATTAAGAAGGCAATCTTGGAAACAGACGTAAGAAAAGATAAAACGATGACGATGAAAGTCCCCACTGAAGTACCCGTGAAGGCAATGAAATCAGGCTTTTCAGATTCAATCATTCGTTTGACGAAGCGGGTCGTATTGAGATCAGAGCACCCTTTGAACTCAGACGCCAACACGTCTCTGCACCGACTCATGACCCCATTTGCATAGTGCATATCGGCCACCTTGCCAAAAAAAAAAAAAAAAACCGACCCGAGATTCGGGATCAAGCCCATCAAAGCTCAAGAGCAAGAACGACGCCGGAAGCAGCCAAGAAGAAGCGAACCTGCAGAATCTTGAAGGTGCCATCGGAGCGAAACCGGAGAGGAAGCACGGGGTTTCTCTTGATGTGGAGCTTCTCGTGGCCGAGTAAGAGCTTGTGGAGGATGGAGGACTGGACGAGGTAGAGAACGGCATAGATGGAGGCCAAGTAGAGAATGGATAGTTTCCATTTGGGGTCTGTCATCTCGATCTCCTCGATCGTTCAAATCTTTTTGGTAGTTTTCTAGTTTCAATTTCAAGAACGAAGATCCGGCAGTCAATGAACCGCAGGTTGTCCCTTTTCTTGTGCTGCTTAGTTACACAGTTCAGCCTTCAGTTGGGGGAAAGGGGGATTTTTGCTGTAGGAGGGTCAACTGCACATTTTTTTTTGTCTCTCTTTTTATAAAAGTGGAACGAGTGGGGAAATTTGAGATACCATTTCACTTTTATGCACACATGTCCAACATCATTACTAATTTTACATCCTCCAAAAATCATCCACACTTTTAGAATCTATTTCAAAGTTTGTTTGCACCAATATATAATCATCATTGATAGATAGTATCCGAGTTTTAATCCTATTCATATGTGCCATTTTCCTTTCAAATTTAACCATTTCGTCGTCTAATTTAACTCAGGATAAAACCCAGTTGACCTAACCTAACCGAATCTAAGCTCAACGACTCTTCACTGGATGCCAAGCCCTACCACAGTGTCACGCTCACCCCAAATGTGTGGAAGAAGACGGTGGAGGCTTAATGGATAAGAAAGACGCAAAGGCCTGATTTGGAGATTGTCCACAACGGTATTAAGGGATGCCGGCAGTCGAGGTGGTGGTGTTATCAGTTTAACATGGTGGTGGTCCGTAGCCTAGTAGGAGAGAGAGAGAGACAAGGCGGATTGATGGATCATAAATTCATAAGATAGAGGAGTGCCAAAGGTTCGAGTATGATTTTTCTTATTACCCAAAAAAAAATTCCTCTAACAATATGTTTAAATAGCGTAGATACATGCTTTGATTAAAACTTGTCTCTATTACATTTTCAAATTACAAAGAAATACCTATACTACAAATTTGATGATTGGTTAAGTCCCGCTTTTTGGTCTATGTAAGTATCTCTAGATGAACCGACCAAAAAAGAAAGGAACTCTAGATGCAAAAACAGTTTGTACATAATATGTGAGATTTGAAGATGTAAGCTTCGGTTCCTAAACGAAAAATCTCGAACCGCCAACTACTTTACCAAACCTAGAAAGTTAAATACTCGTACTTTTATAAATAAGGATTTATACACATTAAAATTGCATGCCTTACCTTTCGTAAAGAAGTAACTCGCATTTGAACTTAATTTTGGAATGTTCCTCAGCCAATTAATGATTTAATAGGTGAATTATTACTCATATTACGAAAAATTTGATGATATCATATAAATGAACACATAATATCATCATTAGATAACAATATTCGTAGTGAAGGACAATTATTAAATGCAATTAACTTTTGAAGCACTTTTCAATTTACCAAATGATTGGAAATCCATTTATTAGACATTTTTTTAGGTTAGTACCATGAAAAATTTTAAAGTGATACACTTATAACAAATTTTGACTACCAAAAACCCTAAATTGATATAACTGTGATAAATTTACTTTTCGTTAGTTTCTATTAAATTTTGTTATCAAAGTATTGAGTTGGATGATATATAATAGTTGACGGATATATTGAGATTTTACCCTCCGTTTGTTATAGGTGTGCTAGTTTATTTTTTTCGTGGTATTGATCCAATTTAATGAAAATTAATGAGGGGTAAATTTGTTACAAATGTACCAATTTGAGAATTTTAGTGGTCAAAATATTAGTTTAGGGTAAATTTGTCATATATGTATCAATTTGAGATTTTTTATAGTTAAAAATTAACTTGGGGGAAAATTTGTGATTAGTGTTATAATTTGAGATTTTTCATGATATTAATTATTTTTTTATCAGGCATTTATAAATAGTACACATGTGCTTGATAATGCATTTATTTTTGATTTTTGACTTCTACTTTTCAGTAGTAGCAATGTTGATTTGACTTATTTTTTGTTTCATATTGGACATTCGCATGTTCAAATTACATAGCTATCAACAATTAAGTAATTAGAGCTATATGTTCATAATTTTTGAATTTGTTTTGATGAGAAAATCATATACTTTAGAAAGCCCCTCCCCCCACTCCGCCCGGCGCATGGGCTCTAACGCTTTTAATTCTTCTTTTCTTCTCCGAATAAAAATCCCGCTAACATGGTTATGCCAGTTTAGAATTTCAATGCAATTGAAAAATTTTATGTTACAAGTTCACTTTTGAAATTTCAGGTGTGTTTATTTCGGAGAAAAGCTTTTTAATAAAAAATTATCTTTAGGAAAATATTTTTCCTTTTTCAGATTAGGGAATTTATCTTCCTTAAGCATGCATATCTTCTTTGACAGTAATGATCTCTTGTTGACTGATAATTTTTACCAAATGTATAAACGTTTTAGAAAACTAATCCGTGGAAATTTTTTTCATTGAAATAAATACACCATGCAATGCAATTTTTATTGACTCATTTAAAAAGAGAAAGTGAGACATTTTTTCTGGTTTAAGTGAGAAGCATCTTCGTACTCAATTATTGTTTTCACATGTACACGTGTACGATATCATCCATGGGCTAGAGAGTCATCTAAAATTAGGTATTATTTGAGTAAATGGACATGTACTTGGTAATGTGCTGCTACGTGAATCTTCATCAGTATAGACTTGGATATGTTAGTGGGCCCAAATGGATCGGTTTGATTGCAATGGATTAATTTGAAAGATTTAATCTCTAGCTTTCCATATAAATTGACGAGTAACTCAACTTACCATGAGTGAGTGAAAAACCAGAAGTGCGTCTAGTTATTTGGGTAGATCAATTGGCCTCTTTTAATGTTCTTTCATGAAGTGTATTTTAGTGTTATTTTCGATGAAAAATTGACCATAAATACTACATCCTATTTCTTATGTGCATGTAGCGATATTAATTCATGTGATTAATGAGATTTTGTAATGTAACTCAATATGAATTTGATACTTGTACTGTTACGCCCTGAACCTCTACCATGCGACAACTCCTTCGCTTTAGTCAAATGAATGCGATGTCCCAAGACGCATCGCCGACCATTATTTTAATCTTTCCATTATGCGCAAGCAGAAAACAATTTATCACCCAGTCAAACAAATAACAACAGGGATAGCAAGACAATCAAACATTATAGCAGCAAACCAACTCATTTATTTATTTACTTGATCAACCCCTAAGGAACACTTCTAATTACAAGCTCGTCAGTGGGCGAGTTCCTTTCCAAGCTGACAAAAAGATGTTAGGGTTGGGTTAATCTAGTCTCTCAAAAACTTGGGTTCGGTACGTCTTTTAGGGACTACCAAAATATAGAGGCTCCTCAGAGTCAGGCTTCGTTGGGTTGTAGTCAGAAGGGTATAAGTCAACTGCTGGCGGGGCAGGATTAGGATCTACCATTGTCCCATTGGGAGGGTCTATTTCCATGGATCCCACTCTATGTCCTCAAGGCCCCTACTAGGTGGGCCATCAAAATCACTCAGAGGGCCGAGCAGAATCTCGCCCTTCTTGATGAACTAGACCAATAATTGATGGGGAACCCACATCCTCGATCCCACATCCTCGGTCCCTCATCCACCCAAATGGTGGACACTTACTTTTCGTATAAGTGCGACTACTCCAGAAATCGATGGGTTGTGACGATGGTCTCTCAATCCTTGGGGACCTTGAACCGCACTAGGTATTGTGCCATCTTAAGGACCTGAAATTGTTTAATAATTATAAATGAGATATAATCTCAGTGAGTTATCGCACTAAGTGTCGGTTAGGACACTAATTCACCTCGAGGTACCTATCACACAGTCGACTCTTCCAAGCAGATCAATAGCAAAACAACACTCGTTTGCCTCTGTCAATGACTCGATCTACTCGATAACCCCGTAAATACAACTGGCAAGCAATTGACTCATAGGCATCCTTACTCGGTCACGTTATACCCTACACGGTAAGTACACATGCATATTACAATTAATGCATCTCGCATTCTCATCACCGCATTAATCATTCACAATCGAGTCATATCGTAGACGATCTTACCTAGCCATTGCCACACCTTACACGGTACCAACTCAGGTATGTCATAATCAATGCAACCAGCATAAGCATAATTAGAACCAATGACAATATGTTTCTCATGCACTTTGTATTTATGCGTATTTCGATTATTAATGCCCACAATGAGCTACAATCGAACTCCCGCCGGTATCTTCTAGCTTTGCCAGACATTGTCCTGCTCATCGAGCATAGCTATGTTTGGAACTTCCACCCAGATGGCATTCTCGAAGGAGCATGGGTCCGGCCTCTACTGCGACTTGCATCCGGACTCCTGTCGGGATTTCCAACAGGTCAAACTTCGTCCCTTGAACTCCCACCGGGGTGACGGGTTATTTATGTGACTACATGAGCACACCACAATAATATAATTCCATGTATTAACCAATGCAAATGTGGTACGTGCTCGACGTAATAGTTTACTGCAAATTTTTCCTGTAAAAATTGCAAGAAAATAATTTCATGTTGTCACACATTATTTCAAAACCTATCCGACTGTACATGCCTTATCATTTAAATATGCCAGTCTCATTTTCATTGCAAAACGTGACATATACTCCTGACACCTCGGGGTTTTCCTTTTATATGTCCATGCAATTGTACATAAACATCAATGCATAATGTCAACATGACGTTATTGTCTATTAGAGCAATCAAGCACTCGACAACGTCTATCATACGATCAATGCATCATTGATTCAAGCAATAATTCAATATGCCTTAACAAGTACGGACTTGTCAAATTAGTCCCATAATTTAATTATAAATATCAATATTATTCATAATTTAATTTAATTAATTAATTATTAAAATAATAAATAATAATAAACGAAGTTAATAATAATAAAACAAATTAATTCTTTATAATAAAATAATACTAATTAGGATTATCATACTAATCCTCAATTATCTTAATTAACCACCATTAATTATCACTAAGCATGATTAACAAATTAATTAAAGTTAACCATATTTAACTAAACTAACCATGCTTCCACTATAGTTAATTAACTCAACCCTAGGTCGACCATAGTTAACTAATCCAACATTGGTTAATTAACTTTACTACAAGTCAACCTTAGTTAATTAACCCAAACCTTGGTTAATTAACTAATCATAGTTCAACTTTTTGACTAACTCAACCATGGTAATTATTTAACCATCCAACCTAACCATAGTTAATCTTAATTAATCTCTTAACTAAGATCAATTATAAAATAATTTAACTCTAAGCAAGTTTAACGGACTAATCGAGGGACGTAAACTCACTTGTTAAGTGAACCAAAGACACATGTACAATGGCGGTGGTGAGGGCTACGCACGAGGACCACGGAAATGTCAATGCAAGGCGGCTCGAGGATAGAAACAGTAGTTGCAAGCGCTACACTCCCATGTTTTGTAGAAATTGAAGGAGAAATAGGGAGACCGGCAGCTGATCGGGCTGACTGGTGGTCTGGTGAGTGGTCGGCTGACGTTCGGCGGCTCCGGGTGGTTGAGTGTGAGACAATGGTGGCTGGTTTGGGCGGTGGTGAGAAAGAAACAGCAACAACTGGGCGTTTCCAGTGGGTGCAACTAGCAAAGAAAGAGGCGAACAGGAGGTGGTTGGCAGTCTAGGCTATTGACGGGCGGCCTAGACCAACGAGCGGCGGTGACAGAGGGTACAAATAGGGCTCTTTAGTCGCTGCTGCAGGTGGCTCGGGCGGCAAGGGGGCTGAACAAGCAAGAAAAATGGAGGAAAGGAAGAAAAGGAAGGAGGAGGAGAAGGAGGAGGAAAGGGTCCGCCAAGGGGGGAAAAGGAGGGGAGAGAGAGAGGAAGCCTTCCAATTCCTTCAACAATTCTCACTCTTCAATGCCCAATAACTCATGCCATTTCCTCATGCAAGAAATCATCATTGCCAAATACTATCTTTTCTTCTTTTGTTTTTCATCCATTAATGCTAAGAAGGGCATTTTGGTCTTTTCACCTTGGGCTTAATTACCAAATTGTCCTTGGGCTGAAGAGAAGGAGTAAGCCTAAGAAACGGGCTAGAAATGAATAGGAATTGGACTTTGCAAGTCGTTGAGCTCGAATTGGGCTCAAAACAGATAATGGGCTAAACGGGCCCACTTGGCTGACTTGGCCAACTTGGTGGCCGCCCACCCTTGGGTGTGAGGCCCCCTTGGGCCTTGCCCGGCCCATTTCCTTATGAGCTCAACTTTTCGGCCTGATAATCCTTTTTCTGTCAATTTCGGGCTTAACGATTTTCTTGAGGATTATAGAGGCATCATCCAATGATTCATCCCTAACATCCCTAAAAGTTCGACATCCAAAATCAGATTACCATTCATAACCAATTTCAATTGAATGCAATTTTAGTGTGTCTTAAACTAACAGGCAGCTTCGAGGAATTGTGCATTATTGACTTGTGATTGACTTAGCCTCAAACCACATTTAAGTTTTCTCAACACCTGGATGACTTCGATTATCATGACATTGCGAAGGATCGATTCTTATTTCAAAGTATTTGATTACTTGGAATTGACTTAGAGTCATTCGTAGTCTTGATAATAGTAAATGGAATCACCCGTTATCCCATTATATTTTGTTTGCGAATCGACTTATAATCATTTCTTGAATTGGCCTGTATAACCACAAGATCATCCTTCTGCAAGTCCCATGGTCGAATCACTATTTCAAGTCAAGTTCCTTAGTTGTATGTACTTATTTTCTCATTAGCCTTCCCCTCAGGGTTAGTATATCGAGAATGATCAATTCTGAGTTAGATTAACTAATAGTGCATTGATAAAATTCACAGTTATTGTATTCCTCAATGGCTCGAATTTCAAGATGTCACATGTACAGAGTGGTAATTATGTGCGACATAGGATAAAGTGCTACATCAATCATAAAAGTCACCTCCTTGAGTCTACATAAGACAAAGCGGTACATGATAAGAGATAAAGAGGTACCTCTTCCACCTTTGTCCGTGAGGGTAACCTTAAACTAAAATTAGGTTGTGTTTGGTATTCGAGATAAAATTTAGAATATGATAAAATCCTGCATTTGGTACCTATCCAAGATAGAATAAAGTAAGTGGGATATATGTCGGATAAGATTATCCCATGGATGAGGTGGGAGAAAGGTATATAGGAAATTTATTTTTTTGGATAACAAACATCTTAAATTAACAAAATGAAAATTATATTTCAATATAAATAATATTTGAATTCTAATATAAGAAATTCAAAATAACAAAAAATAACAATTTATTTTTTAATTTAATAATATTTTTATTTATATATTTGAATTTAAATTATATCTTATAATATAAATTCAATATATATATCATAGATATATTTTTTCATTTATTAAATATTTTAGGTATTTTAGTATTTTAGATATAATAGTACAATTTAGTATCTAATAAAATTTTATTAGAGAATGATGAAAGGGGAAGAAAGAAATAAAAAAGAAATAAATTAAAAAAAGAGAGGAAAATAAAATAAAAAATAAAGTAAGCAAGAGTGTCGTAGTAGATTTTTACCATCTTTGCAAAATGGTTTATTTATACCGATATGTCGTTTATACTAAACAAAGATATATTATATGATATAAATATATTCGATTTTAAAATAATAGATAGGATATAGTAAAATCCATAGATTTCATATCATATTTTATTTATTTTTATTCTAGTTAGAAATCCAAATGACCAAACGTGGCAAAGCATACATAGGTTTGTATGTAGTCTAAGACAAAAGTGTCAACATTGATGATGAGAGAGGCAAATGAGATACTTCAAAAAATTTGAACTTAGACCTCCTACTCTAATGAAATGTAAAACTTAATGGGATTGTTGAAAAATATTATAAAAGCTTAAATTGTTAAATGAATGTCAAATTGGATATTAAAATATTTTATGGTGAGGGCACTAAATTCATAATGTGATGCCCGAAAATTCTACAATTCTAGGATATAGAAAAGTTAGTGTGGGCTTGGAGGATGGGCTAGCAACCCATTTGGGTCGTGAGAGAGATGCGGCTTAGCCCAACAGGCCATGTGAAAATACGAGTGTGGGCTTGATGGGCCAAATGGTTTAGGTCGTGAGGTAGGTGGCCTGAGAAGTGGGCTGCAAGACTTGGGCCTGTGAAGCAAGTGGGTCGATGGGCCGTGAGGGTGTGCGAGGCCCAATTCGGGCAGATGAAGCCCTACGCTCGAAATAAGAAATGTTAGGTGGGCCGTGTGCATATAGAGATTAGGGAAAATTGATTCTACACGACTTAAATTTTGGCTAGTTTTAGAAGTTGCTAATGAAATATTAAATTGAGAAGGTAGAAATGGATACTTAAAAAATATTAAGAACTTCATCTATGGCCGAAGTATGCATTGGACTAACATTAAAAGCTCCATTCGTTTACGGAAAATAACTTCCAGAAAATATTTTCGAATTTTCCGACGTTCGTTTCACAGAAAATAAATTCATTGGGGAAAACATTTTCCATGAAGGAAAATAAAGTCTTCTAAAGTGAGGGAAAATGTTTTCCACTTTTCAAGTTGGGGAAAACATTTTCCACACTCACTCTCTCCTATCTCACACCCCCTATTAGTCCTCACTTCTTTCTTTTATTTTTTTAAATCAATTTTTTGTTATTTTTAAATAAAATCATTTTATTATTTTTTCTTTCTTCCTTTTTGCTGTTTTTTTTTTTTTTTTTTTCTTTTTTTTGCTGTTTTTCTTTTTTTCAGCCGATCGTCGACCACAAAGAATGGCCGCGAACCGGCGACAGAGCAGCGAGCTCGCCGATCTAGCAAGGCTAGATCGGCGAAGGCTCGAGCCTCGCTGCCTCGAGCTTGCCTCGCCGGTGAGCTGATCGGGCGAGCTCGAGGCAGGCCGGCGACCGGCCAAGGAAGGAGAGAACACAAAAAAAAGAAAAAAATAAATTAATAATCAATTTTAAAAAATAATAAATAACGATTTTAAAAAATAAAATAATAAAAAATCTATTGAAAAGAGTTTATAAAGTAAAATATTTTTCCAAGTGAACAGCGGAAAATATTTTCCTCTTCAAAATCAAGTTTCAACCGAACATCGGAAAATAATTACATTTTCCTAGAAAATAACTTCCGAAAAATATTTTTCGGAAAAGTGACATTTTACGTGAAACGAACGAGCCTAAGACCTAGAATAAAGTTTTTGTTTCTTCTTTCCCCATTCCCTTAGCACAGCCGAACCCCCTCCTCTTCTTCTTTTTGTCCCATTTGCATGGCTTGTGACTTTTCCCCTCATTCTCATCATTTGCCCCTATGATCCATGCACATTGGGATTGCATGCATAGCAATTATTGTGTCACCTAGGGAAAACGTGCATGCAAGCTTAGACTTGCAAAACTTCGCTTTCTCCCCTCCTTTCTCTCTTCTTTCCCTCCTCTAATTTGTCTCTCTCTGTTCTCTGTCTCATTTTCCCGTCTTCTTCCTCCTCAGCAGCACATCTTTTTCTCTTCCGCCTCACTTTTCTTTCCCAAGCTTTAACCTTTGAAGCTCCAATCTTGAAGATCCAGCAAGGAGGTAGCTCGGGAAAAAGGTTTTTGTGGTTGAAAGGTAAGGGAAATGGTGGGTTTTAGGCTTCGAGAATCTGCTAGTAGCTCGGGGAAGGGGCAGAATTTGATCCGTTGGTTTTGCTTGCTGTAACTCTGCTGGTTGATGCTTGCGAGTTGTTTTTCTCGCCTTGCATGTGAAGTTTGTGGTTTAGAAGTGGGTGCACGGAGCTCTTAGGTAGTGTACCGTTTAGAGGTTAGAAAAGGGGATAGATTGATGAAATGAATACGCATGCTGGTTTGGTGTAGCCGAAGGTTTGGTTTGTGATTCTCTATTCATGTTTGTTGCTTTGGTGAGTTCCCTAGAGGTCAGAGGAGGTCGGAGGACTAGTTGAAGCATTGTACGTGAGCCCTAATGCCTAGAATGTTGTTGCATGTGACGGTCATGGACAATAAAGGCAAGTTAGTGAGAAATCCCAAACTGGTTGCTATGGGCCCGCACGGTAATGTTCCTATTTCTCTATTTTTCTGTCATTTTGTTCTCAGGAATAGAAAAAGAACAAAAATCCGTTTGGTAATGCCAATTAACTTTTTTAATTCCCTGGAATAAAAAGTTGTTCTCAAGAATAGATTTGGAGTAGAAATGAGAAGTAGAAAAAAATAGCTTATTATTCCTCGAAATAATTTCTAGAAACAATTTCTTGGGTCATCATTCATTACCGACCGCCGTTCGTCTACCATTGCCCGTCAACCTTTGCTTGCCAATCGCCGATCGCCGATCGCCGATCGCCGATCGCCGATCGCCGATCGCCGATCGCCGATCGCCGACCGCCGACCATCGACCGCCGACCGCCGACCACCGGAGACCGCCGACCTCCACCCTTTGCCTAGTGACTGGCAAATGGTGAACTAGTGACAGGCGGCTGGCGACCGTTGACCCAACGACTGGCGAGTGTTGGTGGCGTCAATGGCGAATTGGCGATTGGTGGCCCAGCATCTGGTGATAGGCGGTCGATGGCGGCAATTGGCAGTGGCAACGGCGATCGGTGACCGGCTACTGACAATCGGCGGTTGGCAACTAGTGACTGGCGACCAACGGTCGCCCATCAATGTGTGGCGGCTGCCGGTTGTCGATCACCCCCCGCCACCGGTCACCGCTCGCTGCCCACCACCCGCCGTTGCCATCGAGGAAAAAAGAAATTAAATTTTTTTGTCGGTACCAAACGCATTTCTATTTTTTTTCTATTCCGAGAATAAGAAATTTTTGTAGTTACCAAACGTCTTATTTTACTCAGAAATTGTTCTAGGAAGTAGAAATATAAAAGAACTATTTCTCAAAAGAAATTGTTCCTAGGAGTAAAAAATGTTACCAAACGCATCCTATGTTGCTTGAAGTCAAGTTTCCCCTATAACTCTGACTTGCCAATTTTGTATAGAACGGTTTAAAGAAAACTAGAGGAAGTACCCTTCATGAAATTCGCTCTAGAGATATCAAACTTTAACATGTATTTTTCTATGAATTTTCTAAAGTGATATAAGAGGTGAAAATAGGGATTGTCCTTCATAGTGGAAAACTAAGCGCGGGTGAAAACAGAGCACGCCTGAACGCTTTTCGAATTTTTGTACTACTATGAAACGATTCAAGTTAGGTTGTCTTCATGAAAGTTATAGAGCACGTTCTCATGTGTATCATACTGAATTTGGTGGTCATTAGATAAGTGCAAGTATCGAAATGCCTTCCGATAGTATTAAACTGCTCTACAGTTAGATTGGCAGAATTGTAGGTTGGATCATTGAATTATATTTCCTCGTATGAATAGAACTAGACCTAGATTTCTCACAGAAAATGTTTGTCAATGTCTCTTTTATACCATACCAAAATTTCGTAATTTTTGGAAGTAGATCACTATGCTTTTGACCCCAATGTTTCCAGTTGCGCAATTCTGCCTATGTTCTACTTCGGTCCACAATTGCAAGTGGCGGTGAAGAAATTGACCTATGGTTGTTATGGGTGTTTTCCATGAGCATGTTGATACCTTGTGATGCGTTTACTTGGACATATCTCATGAGTGTGTGCGGCAGCATCTCATAAGTGAATAATATATGTTCATGCGAGTGTTGCATGTGTGAATGGAATTGCACCATTAAATTATGTGTGCTTTGCCGTGGATAAGAATTCTTTGGAATATAAGTACTGCTAGTGCAACGTGGAATTGAATGAGTGCACGTGTGAAATGCATGAATAAACTATGATAAGAGAATATAAGTACTGCCGGTGCAATGTGGAATTGAATGAGTGCACGTGTGAAATGCATGAATAAACTATGGTAAGAGAATATAAGTACTGCTAGTGTAATGTGGAATTGAATGAGTGCACGTGTGAAATGCATGAATAAACTATGATAAGAGATGTCCATCGGTTGTATGGAACTGGTGATGTCTTAGGGAGAGGGATGCCCATACTATGTGATCTTGGATGCCTTGGTTGTGGATACCAGGATGCCTCAGAGTTAGAGGTGTCAAAATGAATCATAAACCCATATTATGACTCACTTTTAGTTAAATGAGTTAAATATGGGTCAAGTGAAAGTTAAATATGAGTCAAATATGAATTGAGTGAGTTATTAGGTAGACCCATTATCTCTCTTCTTCCATCCCCTTCCTTTATGCGTTCTCGACCTCTGTTGCCAATCCCACCATCATGCTGCCATCACCATTGTCGATCTCGAGCTTGCCGTCGCCGGCTGGAGCTTAGCTTGGATCTAGGTAGGTGAGCTGCGACAAAGCTTGGGTTGGCCGAAGCTCGACCTAGATTTGGACAGGTGAGCCGCGAGGTCGTCGGCCTTGGTTGAGCTATGGCTTGCCCGGATTTGGATAGGCGAGCCCCGAACTCGCTGTCCGCAACAAAGCTCGCGGCTCACCAGATTCGAACGAGCCCGAGCTTGACCACTATTAGCGACCTCGGCGGAGCCTAGATTAGCCGAGCTTCGAGTTCGTCGACCTTGGTCGAGTTCGGGCTTGATGGCCTGCGTCTTGGCCAGTCATCGTTAGGTGGCACCAGTAGAGGAAAAAGGGGGAAGAAGAAGGAAGAAGGAAGAAGAAAGAAAAGAAAAAGAAAAGAAAAAGAAAAAGAAAGAAAAAATAAATTAAAATAAAAAATACTTAAAAATCGATTTTTTTAAAAAAAATTATTTTCAAAAACTATTCAATTTAGAGGTATCCACATTTTTTTATTTAATTTACTTTATAAATTTGATGTGAAATTTTTATTCAAATAATTTATATGTGAAAATTTTAAAATGGAATAAATAAGTGGGAGTAGATTTTCTTAAATTAAGTTAAATATTAATATGTGTTGGTAATATGAGTCGGGTATGGGTCGAGTCGGGTATGAGTCATCAAATTTACATTGCATGAAAATGGCTCAAAACGGGGTAAATGGGTCGATGTGAGTCGGACCATTTTCAACTCGACCCAAACCCGACCCGACCCACCCATTTGACACCCCTATTGACACTGGAGCCAATGCTTCTATTCTTGATATTAAGATACTTCTAGAAAAGTACTGGACTTCATATACCTGCTACTTCAACTTTACTTCTAGAGATATTTTTGCTACAAGAGTTTGAAGCAAATTCATTACCATTTAGTCCTTTCCCAAATGTTCTATCACTACCAAAATCCTTGACTCTAGCTCACTGGATAAAGATATCATCATTGGTTGGGATATCTTCACACAAATTCCTAGACTCAGAATTTTGCCTAATGGACTATAGTTCAATGGATAATTCAAGGAGTTTGTAAACATCAAAAGATTTTTCACTATTCAAATGAGCATTTACACCCCATTCTACAAACTCTTTTTGAGGCATGTGCTAAAAAACACTCAAATTTTGTTCAAAAGTGCCTTCACCCTCTATGGAAAAATCCTAACTTTTTCATCCATCTCCCATTCAAGAAAAATAAGGATGTCAATCCCATCAAAGCAAGTCACTCAGGCATAAATCCAAGACATCTATTTCTAGTACAAAAGGAATGGTCATACTTGTTCCACCAAGGACTAATTGAGCCTTTAGATTCACAATGGGCTTGTGAAGCATTCTACGTGAATAAGCGTTTGAGTAAGACAAAAGAAAAATGGGATTGGTTATCAATTACAACCTCTCAATCAATTCTTGCAAGATGATAAATTTCCTATGCTACATTGGAATTATTTATTTTTCAGTCTTACCTAAGCCAAAGTTCATTCCAAGTTTGATCTTAAAGCTGGATTTTGACAGTTAAGAATTCGTCCTAAAGACGGGTACAAAATCGGATTTTATATCACAAATTAGCATTTCCAGTGGATGGTGCTCCCTTTTGGCCACAAGATAGCTCCTTCATTGTTCTAGAAGGCCAAGTGCAGAATTTTCTAGCCTATCTTGACCAATGCTCAAATTTACATTGACGATATCCTCCTCTACAGTCCAGATGAGGATTTTCATTGTAAATTACTGGCTCAGTTTGTAGAGTTGGTACGAAAACATGAGATTATGTTATCCTAGAAGAAGATGATTATCGCCTAGAAAGAAATTGAATTTCTTGGGATGCATCTCAAAGACGGCACGTATTATCATGGTCTTCACATTGCTAAAGAATTGCAGAAGTTCCCTAATGAATACCTTTACCACAAGTAGGTTAAGCAATTTCTTGGGATAGTTACTTATCTCAAGGATTTTGTTCCAAAAATCACAGGGTTCGTGAGCCCATTGCAGCAAATGCTCAAGAAAGATACTCCTCCATGGGGACTACGGCAAACTAAGTTTGTACGCAAACTTAAAGAAATTTTCCGACATCTCCCTCCATTGCAGATTCCTTCTATAGGAAAGAGAATCTTGCAAATGGATGCCAATGATAAATATTGGGCTATTGTCCTCTTTGAAGAAATTGATGGAAAGCAAAGAGTTTATAGACACAAGAGTGGAAGATTCACGCAAGCAGAAATGCATTACCACTCTATGTTCAAAGAAATCCTAGCGGTGAAATATGGCATCATGAAATTTGAGTTTCATCTTATAGGACATCATTTCCTTGTGGAGATGGATATGTTCTCGTTCTTTTAGATGCTAAAGTTCAAATAGGAGTAGATCCCTCATCCTCAACTTCTCAGGTGGGTAGAATGGATTTCCATTGAAACCAAACATACTGCAGGAAAAAAGAATGTACTTGTTGATTTCTTGTCTCGACCAAAAGAATTTGCAGCTACCATATTGATAAACATATATGTGGCAAGAAATCCACGAGGCAATTTTAAAGCTTGAGAAATAAAACTTAAATGGCCTTCATATCCGTACCTACTAGAAATTCCTAGGCTTATCCAAGCCAATGTCTCTTTGAAAATCTTGGAAGACTTATGTGGCAATACCATTTTTGCATCTTCAACAAGGATGGCAGCCTTATTCTTCGCCCATATGACTTGTACCCAAAATATCTATTGATCCATCCCTTGTCTTTCTCCCTGGATGAAAATTTTCAAGAAACACTCAATTGGTTTTATTGATACTTGTTCAATATTTATATCATTGCCATTGAGTTCTCGACAGCCAAAATGCCTCTCATCATTAGTAGGATTATCCAAGGAGAAAGTAAGTACAAATATTTTGGGGACATGCTCAGCTAGTTTAAGCCATTGGGAGCATGGAAAAATATCTTCCAAGCATAGCTTAGAGCATGCAGACTTGACCTAAAACTTCATATAGTTATTTTATTCTTCAGGCCATGGTTATCTGGATGACTCGGTAGAGATATGTGTATAACTCTAGCAGATGTTAAAGTATCTACATATAAACCCCAACCAATTCCAAATGAGATCTTTACAAATTTTCCTCATAAGATCTCAATTCACCCTCACTAATATTGGGAATTGCAGAGGATTTTGTGTCAGAACAATTGAGTCATTCCTCCAGAAACATAGCCAAAAGATGACGATGATCTTGTTTCTTGAGATCATTATGATGATTATCGTGCAACCCGACCAATAATTGATGCTTGTTTAAGGATATACTATGGAATTGATGCACAGGATGATGAAGACAATTTTGTATCACAAATATCTTCATAAGATCCGAGTCCATCATCTCAGGATCCATGGGGAGATCTATTGTCATAAGATCCTTTTGGTCATAGTGAATTGCCACTTGCACTTAATCTTGGCCTCAATAAAGACAGTCCATCACTCCAACTTGGGAATTTACCCTAACTTGGCATTCTAGCAAGCTTCATTGATGATCCGACGAGCTCTCATAAGTCATCCATGAGACAAAGGTCGTTCGAAATAAATGCTGTTCCAGAAATTGAAGAAGTAAAGAAGCTCCTCGAAGCACTCAGGCAATGGTATGGTACCCCTACTTACATTCCATCTACTTCTTATTAGCCTATAGATGATACACGTAATGAGGACCTTAAAGCCATAGAAGTTGAAAGGCTCATCCATTAATATTGGAGGCAAAAGGACGGAGAAGACTCGGACGACCTAGATGACAACTCTGAAGAGCCTATCCATAGGCATAACAAGTAAAAGATGTTTGGAGAAAAGCAAACAAATGAGTCAAAGAAGTAAGAAGAAAGCCACATGAAAGTAAAGAAAACTTGGCTCCTGTTCATGGCACCATTTGGCACTATTCATATACTGTAGCAAAGTTGAAATCGTGTCGGTTAGGAGAAGAGATCTTCGTCTGTTAGTGTAAAACCTAATATATACAAATAATTGGCTATTGTTGGCCATGGAGGGGTCTGTAAAAATTATTGGTGGTCTCCAGAGCTATTACTAATAACTATGTGTTTGTCTTGTATATAGTTTTATACTTATATAAGGCAAGACTTGTAACATTAAGGGGTAGAGAACGCACCCTCCTTAAAAATGATATTGTGTGCTTTGCTATGAATCCCTAAAGCTCTCTTTCCTCTTCTTTTTTGCTTGGTATGATTCTTTAAAATTAGGGATGTTATGATCAATCCTGGTAATATGCTTTGCACTTACCACAATGTAGAACTTGTGCATTAGTATTCTGTTACCTTAAAATTTTCTATGATATGAGTTAAAAAACAAAGAGGGATTTTGTGGCTAATAGGTAGTCCATATTCTGAGGCTGCTGAAGGTTCGTGTGTGTGGGATAGCATATCTATCACAAATTCTGTTTTCGTTCTCCCTAGCTCATACCATAGGACAATTTCTTGGTTTCACTTGTGATAGGGTAGTTCCAGATTCTAGATTCCAACGGGTAGGTTTTAGATTCCAAAAAATAAAGAACCGATCCCGACGGGTATGGAACTTAGAACCACTCAACCCTATTTCTTTTAGTGATCTCTTCAGATAAAGGTATCAAGTTTCCATTGTGTCTCCTAAGGTATTAGCTGATTTAAGCACAGGTGTACTAGCAACTGCATTTATCTTTTTAAGCGGCTTGGATAAATATAAGAAGTCGACTATAACTTCAAAAAAAAATCCTCCTTTATAACCGACCAAGCAGAAGTGCAAAACAAAGCGAAGAAGCCATCAGACACTGGGCCATATCTCCATTCATGGGCCAAAAGAGCCTGTTTAATCTCCTCACGGGTTACCAGTTTAATGAGACTTTGCTGAAGTTGGATACAATGATCACCCAACTTGGCTAAAAACATATTGAATAAGAAGAAGAAAAAGAAGAAGATTTGTGCGAGTAGATCATCATCCAATTCTACGCTTAAGAGGTCGAATAATATACAAAATTGGTATTCATCTTAGTATGACACAAGCCTATTAATGTAATTTTTGTCATAGAAGTATGAAATTGAGAAACGATGCGGTTTACTCCAGGGATAGTGACTTTATCTGCTAAAACAGTATGGAGGCAACCAAGATCTACGGTTCAGACGATGCAGGAGTACCGCTCATGATCCCACAGTTTCGTGCCTGGTAAAGAAGTCCTTGAGCAGACAGTTCATATACTTTTGACTTTTGCCTTGTCTATTTGTACAGTATAAGAATCGAACTACATACCTGAAACTAAATATCCCCCACCTAAGGAATCCAACTCCCTACCTCTCCCTTTTTATGCAGGAAATGTGGCCACTGGGGCAATCCCATTGATTGACAGCTTGTATACCAAGTATTACTCAAGTTTAAAATTGAAAAACCCATTTGAATTCGCTTTCGGCGCAAAGCTCTTTTCCACGAAAAAGCATACCGAGGCAATCGGCAATTCAAATGAGTGAGGAGCGCCCACACGCTCGGACATTTGTCCGCGGGCCCAGGCAATTTAGCACTAAAGTCTCCAACAAGCATAGATGGGCAAAGATGAAACACGAACCGAGCACGCGTTGCGCTGATTGCACATAATCAAATTGGCAGATCTGGACCACTATAGTCTAGAAAAGACCAATTTTTCCAAGCGCTTTATGGAGACCAATAGTGCGAGGACCATCATGTTGAAACACAGGGAAGTCAATGCGGACTGAGGCCGAAGTTGAACGGGGAGCATTCACATTTCACGCACAAGGTTTCAGTCACGCCCCACACGACCTCAAGGAAGTTGCTAGCACCGTTCTTGAACGAGCCCAATTTCGCGGAAACTAAGCAAAAAGTGACGTTACCGTCCGCGAACCCCTCGTGGAAACGCGGCCCCCGCCGACCATATCGATCGAAGAAGCTTCTCCGTTCATACTACGCGACTTGACTTTCCGAGTCAATCCGGGTTCCCATCGTGAGGACGTCACCTTTTTCGCGCTTTCTTTCTCCCCATCACCTTCGTGGATTGAATGACGTTGGAATCCACAAAGGGGGAAGTGGAATGAAACAGAACAAAAGTGAAATCGGTATTCTTTGCAGCTGTTGATTTTTTGGCCGGTGGTGCGCCTTTCGGGTATTAGTACAAGAACCGTTCCAAAACTTACTTTTTGACTGTAGATAGGCTGGTCTTCATGTTTTGTATTTTCAGGACACATCTTATCAATCATTGAAACGTCGTCCTTCCAGTTGTGGTGATGTTCTAGGCTCGTTTTGGATCGTTCTGCTCGGAGTGCGGATCTCACGGGACATGCCTGGTCTGGCCCCTGACATTTTGAGACACATTTAAGAGATATGGACCCAGCGTTCTTAATTATGAGATGGTATACCCTTGTTATTTATCGTTAATTTCACATGATCTAATATAATGGGATAATTACTAAAAAATAGTCTTAGTGGATGCCATAAACTTTTCAAATTGGCCAATTTAATCCTAAAACCTTTTGATGATTTACCAATGTAATTTTTTGATTGATTTTGATAGGCAATCGTTGACATGAACTTTTTTTAATTTTTTTTAAAAACAATTTATGAACTTTTTTCTTTTCCTTTTTTTTCCTATTGAAGTTCGGCGAGGGGCTCAAAGCCCTTGCCAGCCATGGGCAACTGTCGGTAGGACCATTGGAAGCGGTTGTTACCAGTCTAATTCCCAACTTTGGATGCAAAATTGGACTGAGAATTTTTTTTTTTTTTTACTTTATAATTCTTTTGTATATTTAATGAGTGAATTTTTTTTTTTTTTATCACTTCTCTTTTTAGATATGGATTGTCTCAACATGGAGATTATAATTGATAAATAAAGTTTACAAGTTGAAGTGGAAAGAATATATGTGACGAGGTTCTCTATTAATTGTTTTAGTTTAATGGATAAAAAATTTAATTTGAAACTATTGTTAAGTGGTCAACTATTTCTTTTTTTTTTTTTCTTCACGCAGATAGAATTTGGAGCAATCTTTTATGAATGGATGAGGAATAATATTGTTTATATTTTATGTTTCATATTTTGAACTTTTTATTGTTTATTTTATTTTATGCATTCATCTTTTATGGTTGTTGCTTTTAGTGGTTGGGATTTTCTTTTTGTTGCTTTATATTTCATTTTGCATGATTAAGGGATGAGTTGGGCACTTTCTAATTGTTATTTTTATTGTTTGTTTTATAGCATACTTCTCGCAGTTTTATTACTTTATTAATTTTCTATAACTACTAATTATCTCAGTTACAATTAGTATAATGTTTTACTAAAGTTTGTCCTTTCAAGGAATATAAAATTGAAACAAAAAGAAAAGGAAATGACTAGTTCCGAGGTAGACCTTGAAATTAGATTGGACCAATAAGGTTACTTCAAGATTTACAAAATATGTTCCAAGTTTCAAAAATTATTATTAGTCATGACAGAGAGGGTTCCGAGTTTCAAAATTGAAATCTACCCACCCTAGGACTACTTGCTCCTAATTATTTCATTTGGTTGATAAAATTCATCCTCTTACTTGAATCTTTTGACTTTTGGTAGACTTTTTCTGAATGGAAAATTTAGAGAAACCTTCTAGAATGTCTATGTTAATTTTTACTTTTTGTCAAAAGAACTATTACCTTGCATCATTATGATGGTATTTACCTCTGACTTATTTACTTCATTTGAATTATTTTCCTGAGATAGTTTCAAATAGATGATTTAAATCGATACGACTTTGGCTAAATTGGTGGTTCCTTTTCTCCATCATGGATTGGGATTTCTCACTTTTTGTCTTTTGTCTTTTCTTCTACAGATCTCTATTTTGGTGTCAGAGCTAACTTCTCGGCCGATATTTGTGTTCAAGACTTCCATTACCATCGTGAGTTACATGGCATTGCATGGCGCGCGTATTTAGCTGACTATAGGGCAATCAATGACTTAAAGCCATGTTCTGTTGTTCCTCAGAAGAGGGCCCCTCCCTCTAATATTCCTCCACAGACTAATCTAGTACGACATTCCTTAATTTTCTCTCTTGAATAAGTTGATCTGTTATTTTTTATTGAGCTGTGTTGTCCTTATTATATCTTTGACTAGTGAGTTATAAGTATGGATGTCATTCACATTTAGCTCCGATTAAATTTGCATGTGGGTGATGTCTATAACTTATAACTAGGGGTGAGTATGATTCCGAGATAAAACCTGAAACTTGAGAACCGCATTAGTGGAACCTATAGGTTTCGGGTTTTAAGATATGCATGGTAGATTTTAGGTTCCAAAATTTGGGGATATACTTTCGAAATAGTTCTAGATTCTAGGTTGGTGGAACTTGGAACTTGTAACCTAGAACTTAGAACTTAGTATAAGTTTTTGTGTTTTTCTTAATCTATGTTTTCACGCGATTCTGAGGTATTCCATGGTGTTTGATGATGAGTGTATAATCCGGAACCACTAGTGTAAACTTTCATTTTATGATTAAGAAGTTTACTTCCGTAGACTATGAGACTAGTGGAAATTCTTATTGCTTCTTTGATGTAGCTATGTTTGAATAATTGCTTCTTTCAAAATAATGATTTTATATAATACAAGAGCAATCAATGCATTAAAACTATAAATTTTCCTTAATACTATTTGACAGGTGCATATAAACACTCGTTCTTAGACAATTGGTAATAAAATCCTTGTTTATTTTTATTGTTGTGTTTATTTTCATTTTGCTTAACTAAAGATGAAAAAAAAAATCTATTAGAACCTAGAACCGACCCTGGAACCTGTAATAGGGGAGGTTCCAGGTTCCAGGAGAACCTGTAAGAAACCTGAAATCGCTCACCCCTACTTATAACATATCAATCAAAGGTATTGTATGAAGAAGTTTCATCAAATTCTGATTGAAGAAAGATGTTGTCCTTATCTGTGTTGCTATATTGGTAAAGCCTGTCTATGGGCTTTTAGCTACTTATGAATTTCTTCCCAAACTTTAAAAATTAATATTTCAGATAAAATAAAAATAAAAATGTAAATTATCTAGAACTTTCGATAAGTCAAAAGTCGATAGTAAAAATTACTTTAAGACCTTAGTTCCTTCTTTCATGCTAGAAGAAAAGGATTGCCAAAAGATCGTTGGAGCTTTACATAGGGCCATATTCGTTTGCTAGGAGTAAATGCACGATAGTAAAATAGAGCCTTCATTGTTTATATTTACAATGCTTCTACCTGAAATGGAGAAACATCAAAACTCAAATTGGGAATGAAAGAAACTTCATATAGCCGTTCTCTAATTAATGAGAAAGAAGTAAGCATAAACTAAAGGGTTTATACCTTGAAAAACCCTAAACTGATATACATATAATAAATTTACCCAAAATTAATTTTTTTGATCACTAAAAACTTCAAACCGGTACACCAGGTGATAAATTTACCTTATATGACCACAAAAATCCCAAACTTGTACAATTGTAACAATTTTCCCAAAACTAAAATTTTGACTACCAAAAACCCTATATTGGTACATTTGTGACAAATATATCATCCGCTAAATTTGATTAATACAACAAAAAATCACAAAACTAATACAATTATGATAAACGGAAAGTAAAATCCAAAACTAGTACACCAGTTAACTGTCACGTGCTATTTAACAGTAAAATTTAATGAAAACTAACATAAGGTAAATTTGTCACAAATGTACTGGTTTATGATAAATTTGTCAAAAGTATTCCGGTTTAAGGTTTTTGATAGTCAAAAAATTAGTTTGGTGTAAATTTATCACATGTGTTCTAGTTTGGATATTTTAGTGTATTAACTAATTTTTTCATAGTCAAAAAATTTACTTCAAACTAATTTTTTGATAACAAAAAATCTCAAATCGGTAACCTGTAATAAATTTACCCAAAACTAGCCAAGCTAGTTCATTTGTAGCTAATTTACTTTTCGTTAGTTTCTATTAAATTTGATTAATACAATAAAAAACTAAAAACCGAATCCTAAATTAGTATATCCGTCAACTATCACGTATTATCAAACTCAGTAACTTCACGATAAAATTTAATAGAAAGTAAATTTGTTATAAGTGTACTAATTTGGGATTTTTGGTGGATAAAAAAAATAAATTTGGAGTAAATTTGTTAAGAATGTACCGATTTGGGATGTTTTGTGGTATTAATCAGAATATATATATGCCATGAAAATTTGAATAATGGCATGGCTTCTCCGTCCTTTTTCTTCTTTATTCTTTGATAAGTATATAAAGAAAGTTTTGATTCATTTTCTCCAAATTTGTGGTGAATTTTGACCATGTTTCAAGTAATAAAACTTTTTATTCTAATTTTATTCATATATTTGAATCTCTTTATATTCTATAATATATATATCTAGTATATATATGATTTAGTATTAATCACATTATAATAATATTTTAGGGATTTATTAGTAAATATTCTTTTTTACTTTTTCCGTGGTTCTATGTGATAAGATTTATTTACCGTTCTCTGGGCTTTTGGGTCCCAACCCCTTTAATCTCCCTCGGTCTTTGTGGAGAGAGGGAGTGAGACGAGAAGTGACAATGATGACAAAGGCCTGCGACCGTTGGCAAGCAACAGTGACGGGGGACAAGGCAGGAACAAAGGCACGACGCAGCTAAAAGGGGGTTAGGATTTTGCGGATTGTGCGGCGAGTGAGGACGAATGAGTGTGATTTTATTAACGGGGTCCAAAAGGAGACAAATTTCAAGAAATAAAAAAAAGGTTAATAGCATGAAAAAAACTAAAAAGCGAACTATGGCATGACATCTCTCTTCTTTTCTTCTTCATTCTTTTTGTAAGTTTAAGAGAATTTTCATTTACTTACTCTAATTATAAAAATAACTGTTCTAATTCCAAGGTGTCACGAGATATGGGAAGTTGTATTTTATCTATTATCCTGGCTGTTAATTGCTTATATAAATTTGTTTTGAATTATGTTCAATTTTCACATTTTGATTACATCAGCAAGGTCTTAAAAGGCTTTTTCTTTGTTAAGGAAAGGTTCTCTTAGATCCTATTCAGCAGTTCTCCCAGAGTATTCATAGTTGTTAAAAGAGGTGTTGCAATTTCTGTAAGGTACTTGACACATTAGTCACGGTAGTAGCGCCCTCATAATTGCAATAGCTCACGATAGGTTTTAAAAAATTATCACACTCAACTTAAAGATGTTGCAAGTTCCAAATACATATTGCCAAATACATTTGCTACAACACTACTTTATAGCATTTACAATAAGTGGATTTAAATAATATAAAATCTATTAATTAATCTCATGGGTATTAATGGCAATATCTATGAAGATATGCAAGACCAATAATTTTCAAAGTTTTTTGCCCCTAAACTTTTTGGATAAGTTCACCTATTTAAATTCCTAATGTAAATTATCAAGCCAACCATTGCATCCGCATGTCTCTTTATCTCTTAAATACACTTAAATGGTTAGACCAATGTGATGTATTAGAGATGTTTATGCAATAATAATGTTTCAATTATTTTTTTTTTGAAGTGGTTAAAGATGAAGCCAAAAGCTATAATTAACTCTCAAAAAATAAGTTTATTGAAGCATTTCTTGTTAAGTCATCATTAGCTCAATTAGTGGCGAGGGCAGCTCTCGCTTGATCACTTTCACTTTAGCACGTCTAAGGCTATTGGATCTTAGCTAGCATATGAATTTTCTTTTATTAAAACAAGATCAATTTTTGTCCGAGTTAGACGATTAATATAACTATCATCTTTGGCAAAATAAGTTGAAAAAAGTCCGGTTCTTCATATGAATATCATTATGGCCTTCTTTAAATGAAAGGATAATCCATTAATATAACTCATCGAATTCGCTAAAGGCATGACTTCTTAGTACACAACCATATATCTTATTCTAAATGACACAAAATAAGTTAAAGTCACTAAAAATGGAAAAATTACCTAGGAAGTCCTAAACTATATGAACGGAATGCGATTAGTTCCTAAATCTTCTTTAAAAAATGCAACCAAATCTTTTCAATGAATGATACCGAAAATTGCCCACAAGTCATTCAAAAAGTGTTTATGTAACATCTTTCAATTGCATTTTGACGTAATTTTAGGACTTTATTATATTTTTTGATAAATGTTGAGGACTTAGTTGGATTAATTAAAAGGTTTAGAACTTATTGCATCTTTTAATAAATGTTTAAGACTCAATTGAATCAATTGAAAGGTTTATGATTCAATTACACTTTGCTAATAAGGTTTAGGACTCGTGCTGCGGTTTCCTCGATCGAAAATGATTGAAAATGATTGATTGAGCTTCCTAACTTGGGGAGATAAACTTGAATTGCAGAAAGTAAGTTCTTTTTAACCCTCGAATACCACCGTTGCCAATTTTGATCAACCCAATTTCGAGCTGCCTTCATGTCATACGGTAACTCTCAGAATTCCTTTTTCTGCTTTTATGCTTGTAATTTGTTCTACTTATATCCCTTCATGAGAGTAGTTATAATTGCTTACCTGAGATGAAATAATGCATGCGGTCGCCTCGCGAGTGTCGTGTCGTGTCCACTACTTTGTCAGCATTCAATGCATAGGTGTCCTCGAACATGGTACACGAGGAGGACCATCAATTGCATCCCCACTTTGTCCCACCACAATTGGAAAGTCTAAGTCAACTGAATGGGTAATCCTCCCATCCCATTTTAATACGTGTGCTTCAAATTTCTTTTTACACGAAGTACATCAATTTACTAAAATTGAAACTTGTATACATATCTGCGCCTAAATCTTTGCTTGTGTAACGATTTTTTCATACCATACATATGTGTACTGTATAAATTGAGACTCGTATATAAATCTTGCTTGTGTAATGATTTTTCCACACAACCGTATGCACATTATATAAAAAAAGAAAGTCCCAATATAAATGCATTTACGTCAAAAGGAGGCCGCAATTTCTTTGGACTTTTGCACGAAAATGACACGAAGGTGACCAACTTGTCGTATCTCACGCCAAAATAGGGTTTTTCCTCTTTCCTGTCACTTCTTCTGAGTTTCCAAGAAACATGTGGTAGTAGTTTCTCGTCCATAAGTCATTACGAAGTCAACCTTATGAAAATCCATGTCCACACTGCAAAGATGAATGTGGATGCCGAATCGGGTTCCAACTTTGTGCGATGCTGCTAATTATCCCCGTGTCATTTCACTTTCATCCTCGCAAGCGATTTCGAAATCATCGAGATCTCGCCAATCATGAAGCGCGAAGCGGTGTCGTGAAATTTGGGATTTCGATGGACAGTCGGACGATCACGGGCCACATGCATGAACATGTAGATTTTTTTCTTCTCCTGACCCACATCGCTTTGATTCTGCGCCGTCTGCTGCTGCTGATGCATGCTTGAGCTGGAAACGTGACGTCAGAGAAAGAGAAAGGCCAGTCAAAAGTTTTAAGCTTGGTAAAAAAAAAAAATCTCTGGGCACATCTCTTTTCCCATGTCGAAAGGTCTTGTCCTACAGCTTTTATTCGAGATTCGACAGTTGCCAGGGAAATGTGGGGAATGGAATAAATTAAGGTAAAAGGGGGACATTGCCAGCGAATAAGGGAGGCGTTTGATATATATTTTTCATTGGAAATTGATACATTCAATAAACTTGTAACACATAATTCACCTTTTCCGTCCTTTTGCAGGTGACGCATGATAGTGACATATAATTTCTTGATTTTCTTATAAATTGTGATAACATTTTAAAATTTGATATGAAATTAAAAATATGGTGCTTCGTTTTTGCCATAGCGAAAACAAATGAGCCATTAGAGTCATTACAACTCACTAGCACGATCGGCATTACACAGTGTTGGTTTCTATTGTGGCTAACCTTCTTTGAATATTTTGTGCAATAAAATTACTCATGTTGGATGTTAAATGCGTGTATGATCTCATGTCGTTCATGTAATAAGTTGAATTTCGATCCATTTCGGGATAGATGAAATTGCTATTTTGTCAATGTCTCATTAGTTACGTTTACTCTAAATTGGCCTCTCATGAGTTAACAAACTATTTGGAAAAGCAATTAAGGATTGATACACGTACAACTAGTGAATTTAATCGAGGATGACCGCTCAACCATAATGATTAAAGAAGAATAATACCACACACTGTTGTAGGCCAATTAGCGAACGGAAATAAATCAATTCGGCAAAAGTATAAGGTCGGATTACAACTTCGATATTGACTTTGCGAACAACGATAAACCGATTTTTCTTTTGGCCCCGTACTCGGCGTGAAAAATTAACCCCTCGTGATTACATGATAATCGAAGATCATCTTGATTTGAAAATGCACAATCGTTGATTGAAAAGCTATCAACCACGCCATCTAGGCTAACCTCCTGTAAACACCGCCCGAAAGTTAGGTCATACTAAAGTTGCGATTGATCGATTTTAACCACGAATTTCAATCTGGTATCGGGTATTGAACTTTTAAGAATCTCGAGACTAAAATATTTGATGTTGCCTCATTGATTCTCAAATTTATTAGTAAGCCCGGAAATTATCGGAAAATGATTCAACGAACCGAGATTTGAAGCCAAATATTTGGGAATTTGTGCTTCAGGGGTAAAAAGATCAAAATACCCTTTTCTAGAAGCTTGTTTAGGATTTTGTCCTATTCTATTTTCTTTTACTTTTCTTCCTCCCCACGTTCCTCCGCACGTTTTCTTCTCCCCTTTTGTTGACCCACTTCTCTCTCTCCCCTCCGGTCAACCCCCTCTCCTTGTTTCTTTTGGACAGTCCATCGTCTGAAATCGCCACTTGCCATTGTTGTGCCGTCCACCGCGCACCATTGTCCTCGTTCGTGCCGTTTCGAGCCCTCCAAGTCGCTTGTTTGCCACCGTCCGCTTCTCGATCTCACTGTCACCACTTGTCTCGAAGTTTCGTACGTAGTCGCGCGTCGCCCGAGCCGCCGCCGCGCCGTGTCGTCGGAAGTGAGTTGATTTCCTAATCCTTGCTTAGGGTGCTAAACTCTATTAGGGGTGATTAGTTTAATATTAAGCTTGGTTAAGGCTTTTAGATGATGGATGATTAGTATTTTAATATTATTGTTTAATCTTGTTTAGTGTTAACCATGGTTAGAATAAAGTAACTGCGGTTAGATTAAAGTAACTGTAGTTGGTTAAAGTAATCATGATTAGATTAAAGTAATTAAGGTTAGATTAAAGTAACCTTAGTTGGGTTAGTTAACCATGGTTGGGTTAATTGACCGTAGTTGGGTTAGAATAATAACTATGGTTAGTATTAATAAATGTTAGTATTATTTTTGGAATAAAATAATAATAATTTATTAATTTCGGAATTCATTAATTATTAATTTCGTAATTATTAATTATTATTTTTGGAGAATAATTAATTAATTAGTTGTGGATGATTAATTAATTTTCGATGTTGAATATTTATTGTTGGGTAATTATTAATGGAATATTTTTGGAAATAAGTATTATTTTTTGGAAGTACATAATTGATTATTTAGGTTAGTATCGATTATTTTCGGTGGATTATTGTTCGTACTTTCCTCACGTGGATTATATATATATAATACATATATATATATATATATATGCTGCTTTTGATGATATTGTTTAATATGTACTCGGTGGAGTAAATTCGTGGACTGCGATTGTGAATTATGGTTGATGTATTCAGCATATTCGTATGACTACGTGTGAAAGGCATTTGTATTCGCGTAACCATGTGTGAAATATTATTGCATTACATGTAGAAATTGTGGTAAATTAACATGTACAAGCAGGAATCATGTCTGCATTAACTACCCTACAAGATAATAAAATGAGCATGATTAATTAGTGTGCTTGCGTGGTCACCTAAGAGCCCGTCACTTGGTGGGGGATTTGTGGTTGACGAAGTCCATATTATCGGAATGCCTAGCGTGGGGTCCGGATGCGGGTCGTTGTAGAGGCCAGACCTATGCTCCTTTGGGAATGCCGTCTGGGTGCCAGATGTAGTCGTGCCCAATGGGGTGGGACGATACCTGGTTATGCTAGTAGACTATCAACTTGTGTGTTGGAAGTAAATTCCCCCAAATGTTGTTAATAATCGGAACACAAGTAAGTGCATGGTGTATGGGATAATTTGAAAGGTGTTTTAATTGTTTGCTATAACTGTTGCATTGAGATGGACATTTAATAAACTGTATCATGCAGGTTGCGTGTGTGCCAAAAGCGAGGTAATGATGCCTGTGATTGCAATTGTTAACTGTTAATAATTGTATATGAGCCTTGGCCTAATCGTGCGTCTAATAATGGTTGAATGGATATTCTTCTGTTGTTGAATTAAAGATTGTATGTTTAGGTCGCACCCGAGGCAAGTAGGTCTCCTAACCGAGGCTTAGGCTATTGACTTACTGATATTTTATTTCACTGGTTATTGAATAATCATTTTCAGGTCCGTATGATGGAGAATCGATAGGTGGTGCGATTTGTTGTAGTGTTTTGAAAGGAGTAGATTAACCCTGGCTCTGCTGTCTCCTTTTGTTGGCATATAGGGAATTGCCCGCTGTAAGGGCCTATACTTGTAAACTTCCTAAGGCTAATCAGTAAATAAATAAAGAGGTGTTTTGTTATTGATATGTGTCTTTCTGCTATCCCTACTATTGTTGTTGATTGGGTGAAATTTGAATTGCTTCCACATGCGCATAACTCGAAAGTTAATAATGAACGGTTAGCGATGGATCCTGAAGAGTTGCAAATCAAATGACCGCAAGTAAAATAGAGATTGCCGCGAACTTGAGGGTCGGGTTATGACAGTTCATGCATGAGTCGTTACCCTTGGTGTTGCAATTCTCTTGTGGTGAGATTCTTGAGGGAGTTGACGAATTGCAAAGTTGGCGTGAATAGTCTCTCTTGCGAAGTGACACATATACATAGCGTGGTTCTCCCCAAACCCTATTGATTTCAATTCAGTTTTCTCTTTCAATTGAGATTTAATGCCAAACGGGCGTAAATAGTCTTTCTTGCAAGGCGAGGCCTATACATAGTGCGGGCATTCCCAAATCCTACCAATTTCAACTCAGTTTTCTATTTCAATTAAGATTTAATGCCACGAAAGACCCCATAAATTGGTACATTTATGATAAATTTACTAAAAATTAATTTTTTACCACTAAAAACTTCAAATTGGTACATCTATGATAAATTAATCCAAACTAATTTTTTGACCATAAAAAACCCCAAATTATTACATTTATAACAAATATACCCTTTGATAGTTTTTGTTAAATGGATTTAATGCCACCAAAAAACACAAATCTGGTAAACTCCGTGACAAACGGAATATAAAATCCTAAATTGGTATACCGGTCAACCGTCACATGTTATTTAATTTAGAAATTTGACAAGAAAATTAAACGAAAACTAACAAAGGGTAAATTTATCACATATGTAATAATTTTTTATTTTTGATGGTCAAAGAATTAGTTGTAGGCAAAATTGTCACAAGAGTACTACTTTATAATTTTTCATGATATAAGCCCTTCAATTAATTAATTTGATTTGCTTTGAAGCTGCCATTAACATTTTATGGACCGGTTAGAGACCCAAATAGGTTGCAATAGTCTACTCCTACAAATAAGACATTCTGAATATGGGAATTTTGTTACACTAGATAAATCTAAAGTCTTTTGGGTATCTACTTTCTTTATGAAAACATTTAGCATGCGATTTTCATCAATTTCATAACCTAAAACCTCTAAGATGTGGAATATGGTGATCATGCATGATACTCAAGCAATAATAACTATGAAGTGCTATTCAAGCAATAAGGGTATGACGAAAGTTGAACTCGAGTCATATTAGGAAAATATTGAACAACTATGCATAATGCTCCCTAGCTTAATAAAAGAAAATCTCTGTCCCAAAAAAAAAAAAAAAAGAAAATCTAATCTTATCACAACCAAGTTTTACCTGCAATGGGATGAAATTGGCAAGAAAAATCTAACCTTATCATAACTAGGAAACTCACTTAAATTAAGAGATCTACCTAAATAGGGAAACATGTTTAGATCGGGAATCTTATTTGAACTAGGAAACCTATTTGAACTGGATCCTATTTGAATTCTGAATCCTGTTAGGACTAAAGTCTTACATGAACTTGGAATCTTGTTTGGACTAGAAATCCTACTTGAATCAGGAGTCTTACTTGACAAATTTAGTGGTTATTAATGTAACCACTTGTAGTGGGCTGATTTGTAGAGAAAATGATTACATCCAACATGCAATTTTACCCCAATATTTAGGATAATCTGTCATCTTTTTTTATTTATTCAAGAGTTATTATAGTCATTTAGAGGGCAGGTACCAATTTTTATAATTGGTTTCATGTATATTATAGATATTTTTACATAGGGATAATTGCTCAAAAAGTCATAAACTTATTGCATGATGGTTACTTCAATTCTAAAATTTTCAATTCTATCGATTTATTTCTAATCTTTTGGATAATTTGCTAATTTAGTCATTCTGACTAAAATTGGTTGGAAATCGCTAACATGAACACCAACGGTCCCACGTGGTACAATTGTTACAAAAGAGGATAATGTTTACAATTTTTAAAAATTTCTATATTATTGTTATTATTGTTATTATTATTATTATTATTATTATTATTATTATTATTATTATTATTATTATTATTATTATTATTATTATTATTCCTTTCTTTTCCTACAAGGGCCACCCAAGCAAGGGCAATGGTTGCCCAAACAAGGGTGGCCTTTGTTGACCCTTGCCTAAGTGAGGGCTATCCTCGTTGGGCCTTACTCTTGCTAGATTTGGGAAGGGCAGCCTGCCTTGACCCTCCCCAAGTGAGGGCTGCCCTTACCCTTGCCGATTTGGACGAGAGGTGGCCGGTGAGGGCAAAAAGGAAAGTAAAATAAAATAAAAAAAAAAAAATTGTCCATATCAATGTCGATCATATCGATTACCATCCAAAATTGATTGGAATGATTAAATTGATAAATTGTTAAATGGTTTAGGACTAAATTAGTCATCGTATAATGGATTTAGCACTTTTTAGACGATTTTCACTCTTTACATACATATGCATTTTTTAAGAGAAATGATTAGTTAATAGTTTTTAATTTACTATGAGAATGAAGTTTATTTTGGACAACAAAAAATCAAATAACATATAATTAGAAATTATTATGAGGCCCACTCCTCTAAAAATTTGTAACTCATAACAAGCTGTTATTCTTATAATAACTTAAAGAAACTCATGTTTAAATATCTCTTGTTTTTAGCATCCATGACATCATTCTTTTTGTTTTTTTTATAGCCGATGTACCACCTATATACTAGCACGGTGCCAACTAGGCCCCATAGACATCACATGTGCATCTCATGTTAAACATCGAGCCGCCATGGCAGTGTCATCAATTTGACAAAATTGATTTTGATGGGTGACATCAAGTGCTCAACTACACTATTGAGTATACGTGTTCTTTGTGAGTAAATCTTCTTTCGAATAATAACACAAGACATTTGAACTTTTCGACTCAATTAGTCTTCTTTGATACGTGCGAACCAATAGTTGAAATAATCCAAAGAACATAGGGACGGTGGTAATGTTCATATAAATATCTATTGTTCACATCGATATTTCCTTTTTTGCTCTCTTGCCAATTCTCAGCCAGTTTTGAAATCGTGATAAGGACGACCGGGATGTTCAGTTAGTAGCGACAAAAAGATCATTTGGCTAGTCATATTATGGATTGTTTTTTTTAAAGCATCAAGACGAAATGGATGGTACATGATCTTTGTCCACACCGGAAAGGTTTAGCTTCAAGGGTACTGGACCAAACTGGTGGAGGAGAACGTGTTTTCTCTTTTCCTCGAGCCTCGTGTTTTGATGTTAATATGCCACGTCTCTCGTCCTACGAAATCCAAAAGTGGGGAGGAAAAGAGTGCCGATTTTTAAATAGATTTCTTCATTTTAGAATATTTCACTTTCGAAACGTGTTATATTATCTACGTCTCCTTCATGTATAGAGAAAATGCACCCGTTTAGAACGATTTTCATCTCATTTCTAAGGAAGTATACAACCATGTGTTTGGCCAATCATACAAGAGAAAGTACAATTATATTATCTACGTCCACTTACGTTCTTTTGTCAATTCAGGGGAACTTGCACAGGATTCTTCTGAATTTTGGGAGTGGCACTTGTTTCCTCTTAAACTTTCAATACTTATTATCATCCCCTCAACTTTCGTTTTGTTACAACTGTTAATTTTTCTTAATATTTTTTGTTAGCATGTGCAATGCACTTGACTTTTAAGGGGTAAATGTGTATTTTCATCTCATTATTCTTTTAAAGAAATTGATCTTTTACAGTTGATTTACGTAAATAATAAAAAATTGGAGAAAAAGAAATTAACTAGAAACTCGGTATATAAATGAATATCACTAATAATATTAAATAATAAATATATTATAATCAATGAATATGTTAATAGAACAAGAAACTTTTAGGAGAAACATATAGCCAGAAAAAGAAGAAGATCTAAATAACAAAAAGGTCAACTGACAAACATTGGATATTTTCAATGGTTACTGATAAAAAAAAAGAGAGAGTGATCAATAGAAAGTATTTTAAAACCTTCAAGGAGTTCGGAGTGAAGTGTGTGTGCTAGTAGAACAAGCCACAATCCCTCGTGGAGAAGTATCTCATTTGCAAATGCTATCAAAGGCTTCAAGGATTGCAATAGTAGATTCCAATCTTGTTGTTAAGCCGTTAAAGCCAGGAGGAGTAAGCTGAGTGAAAAAGCCAAACCACTATAACTTTATTTGCCATACAAATCAATCTCTTACTCCCTTTACTTCCTGCTTATTGAAGATATTTATTTTTCATAACTCTCTAAACACTTTGAATCTTCTACATGTTATTTTGCACGATTATATATTAAAAATGCTACGACAACCAATTCACCCTCTCTTGGTTGTTAAATTCCAATCCATTGCAAGGAGTTTGTGTCGGGTCTGAACACGGTAAGGTTGCTAAAACAAAGCCTCATTGAAGCGAAAATCATACTGTCATTCATGTGGACTGCAACTATGTTAAAGATCAATCTTCGAGACATGATATACAAAACTTCATTCAAGTTGATTCCCGACTCCCCTATTATGCACTTGAAAGTAAATAATAAAATAATATGATAAATGAATCAGAAGTCCCAAAATTTATTACGAAAGTTCAAGTGAGCTCTAAAATTTTCAAAAGTATGATTGAGTCAAAAATATGTCAAATTGGTTCAATCAAGTCTTTTCATTTACTCTATCAATGTAGCTTATGGAAAATACTGATGTATTTTTTATTTATTACCATTTTAATACATGTGCATGCCCACGAAGTGATACATCAGGAAAAAAAAAAAACCTAAATATTTAAAAATAAGAAAGAATAAAATTGTTTTTTCTTCTTTGCATTATCCTCCTCTCTTTCCCAACATCATATTTCTCCCCTTCCAAATTTATAAAAAAGGGATGAAATTTCTATTTCTTCTTCCCATTATCCTCATCTATTTCCCATCATCATCTTGACCACTTGAAAATTATAAAAAAGGGAAAATGAGATAAATCTCTTCTTCTTTCTTCCCAGTGTTCCTCGTCTCTTTCCCTCCGTCATCCCTTCATCGTCTTCTACTTCAATTTAATGAGTGCCCAAAAAAATGCCCATCGCTCAAATCCTATGGATTCTTGACGTAAAAAATTAGACACTATTTAATGATACCTAAAAAATCTATAAATGCCTTACTCTAAAACTAAACCCGATGAATGAAACTCTACTGAAGTTGATGTAGAGCATCCAACTTAACTCCAACAATATACTCAGAGCCATTGATTTTCATTCAAGCAAAGGATGAATTCTTGTTTTGATGGATTGAGAAAGAAGGCGTCGACGTAAAAACTACCAACCGAAGGCTTGATTATTAAATGTTGATTCTTCCCTTGTCATTTAAAGTTATCGATTCACCCTATTAGTTGTCAATGTCAACACTACTCAACAACGTATCATGGGAGACCGTTTTGAGCAATTTCCTTGGTTATTCGTTGAAGTTCCAAGATAGTTATTTCTTGGTTAATGCTAGTGCACGAATTTCGGAAGATGAGGCTGAAGAGTTAAGATTTCAAGTCTCCATATTATTAATGCATTTTTTAGTTCCTAAGTCCTTATGAGTATTTATTGTAATGTGGGTTTCAAGAGTCAAAGTTCTAAACTGCTAAGTTTTCAATTGTTTTCTATTTCCTGAGTCATTAAATGTTTGGATAGTCCCCATGTATTTAATGGTCGTCTATTTCCTAAGTCTATAAATAGAGGAATGCTCTCCATTGTAATGCAAATTTGTTGAATGAATGATAATTCCTTTTCATGAGTTGAATTATTGATCCAATTATTTATCCAAGTCTTTTGGTGGCGAATTAAACAATTCTTTATCCTTGGTTAGTGGAACAATCCTCTATACCTTGGTGGTAAGCTGCCATCCATCTCGGCTCTTTATTCTTGGCTGGTGGCTTTTGCCTTGAACCTTCCATATCCTTTGTCCTTCATCCATCAATCTATTATTGCTTATCACACTATTTCCATACACTTAACCAAAAATTCCCCATTTCCGGAATCACTCGTCCCACACACGCATCAGAAACTCAAATGACCCAACTAATACAACTCCAGTAGATTTATTAGCTTCGTAGCTCACAGCTATGATCGTTTAGGCTTGAAGCTCGCGGTAGCCATATCGCTTGCACTCAAAGCTTACAACCATGATCACGAGCTCCGTTGTAGATCTGAGCTTGAGCACAAATATGTGCAAGCTTTGCCGCACAGCTTGAGCTCGACACCATCTAGGCTAACCTCCACTTGTGGCTTTGAGGTTGACCTCAAATCTAACTGTCAAGCTTCGCTCATGGTAGAGCTCAAACTTAGACCTGCAGGTCATGCTCCGCCGAACATTGAGCTTGACCCCAAATCTAGGCTTGAGCTTCGCTGCGGTGTCAAGCTTGACCCTAGATTCACTTGAAGAAGAAGATGAACGATAACAAGGGGAGCACACTGTTGAAAACAAATAAAGAACAAATGAAGGCAAGAATTTAACGAGGTTTGATAATGTGCTTACGTTCTCGGACAAAACTCTCACACTCTTCTTTTTTTGTGTCGTGAGAGATGACTTGCTATTATTCTCTATATGTACTGAACAAGGTTGCTACAACCAAGGAAACAAGCAATCATAAAAGGAAAAATATCCCTAGAATCAAGATGCATAAATAGGAAATACAATATTCACATCTTCTTTCGAAGTATAGGAGCACGAATTCCGCCAACACTCCCTCTCAAGTTGGACCAAAGAAATCATCGGAGGTCAACTAGTTCACCATCTCTTGAAACACTCCTTTAGACAAAGCCTTGGTAAAGACATTTGCTAATTGATCTTCACAATGAATGTATGAAGTCTCAATAGTCTTATCTTGCTCCTTTTCTCTCACAAAGTGACAATCCCCCTCTATATGCTTAGTCCTCTCATGGAATACATGATTCAAAGCAATATCAACAGTGGCCTGATAATCATAGAACAATTTTGTTGGTTTGGTTATAGAGTTGCAACCCAACTCTTGAAGCAATAGTCTCAACCACACTTGTAGCCGTAGCCCTAGCTTGATATTCTACGTTTGCACTAGATTGTGCAACAACTGCTTGTTTCTTGCTTTTCCAAGTGACAAGATTTCCTCCCACAAAGGTGCAATAACTTGTAGTAGATTTTCTATCAATGGGGCTACCAACCCAATCCGCATCCGCATAACCAATGATTTCGTGTAACCATTATTCTTCATCATAATTCCCTTTCCTAGAGAGGCCTTCAAGTACTGCGAAGCAAGTGATTTATCAATTCCATGTGCCCCTTTGTTAGTTTTGCATGAATTGACTCACATAGCTGACATCATATGCTATATCAAGTCGAGTGATAGTTAGATAGATTGATCGTCCAACAAGGAGCTGAAATTGCCCAACATGATGCAACAATGTATTATCCGAAATAAACTTACTATTATAATCCATGGGGGGTGCTCGTTGGCTTGACTCCTAACTTACCGCCTCTCTTCAAAGAAATCAAGAACATACTTTCACCGAAATAAGAACAATCCTTTATGAGATCTAGCAACCCCAATACCAAGAAATACTTCAAATTACCGAGGTCTTTGATGTCAAATTCTTTATTTAAATGCTGCTTGAAAGCTTCAATCTGGATTGATCACTACCTATAATCACAAGATCATCAACATATACTAAGACGACAACAACAATTCCTCTGTCCGTGACCTTGGTAAACATTTAGGAATCTGCTGCACTTCACTTGAATCCAACCTTAACAAGTGCGGTGCTAAGTCTACCATACCATGCTCTAGGGGATTGTTTAAGACCATAGATAGCTTTCTTCAGTAGGCACACACCTCCATCTTCATTCTATAAGGGATGCCCAAGTGGAAGATCCATGTAGGCTTCTTCCTCAAGATCTCCATGAAGAAACGCATTTTTCACATCCATTTGGAACAATGGCCACTCACAATTAACTGCTACAGACATAAGGGTATGCATCGTATTCATCTTGACTACCGAACTAAATGTTTCCCAGGTATGATTTCGATCAAGAGAATGAAGTTTACCCTTCATGGCATTAACCCCTACATTCTTCTTACTTGCTTCCACAAAGCTACTAGGTTCCTACTGATCTTCAATGGCAAATAAGAAACTCCAAAACTTGGGAGAAATTTTGTCATACCTTATTTATTATTGAATAGGATGCTAAGCAAAATAATATGTGGCAAAGTCTCGAAGGCAAGTTGAAGGTTTTAGAACACAGGATGACCTTTGTGGCTGAATTGGTGTAGCTGGTATGTTATTAGTTCCCCCTTCTACTTCGGATATGTCTATAGTCCCCTTTTCGACTTCATTAGCAGCTTCAACTGGTGTCATAGCTGACCTGTCATCAATCCCCCTTTCAACTTCAGCTGTTTGTTCTATTGTTGGCATGATGGTGCTTTGTTCACCTTCAATTTTGTGGCCCACTTGTGTGTTTTCTTGCCCCATAAAGTCTTGACCAGCGGACACTCTTTCAATGTGTGTAGTGTCAGCATTCACTGAGACAGGAACAAATTCAAGAGAAAGTTCATTGTAATCATCTTGTTCCCCCGAATTTGAGTCCTGTCAGAATAAAACATGCGAGCTTCATCAAAACTAACATCTTGAGAAATTACACATTTTGTGCTAGGATCATAGCACTTGTATCCTTTCTTGGTAGAAGAATATTCAATGAACGCACACTTGCAAGCACGAGGATCCAACTTAACTCCATTTTGAGAATGGACATAGCAAGCACACCCAAAGATTCTTAAATGGGAGAGATCAAACTTGCGATTGTGCAACACTTCCATTGGGCTTATATAATTCAAAATGCGACTAGATAGTCGATTTATCAAATAGAAACTAGCGAGCACAACATCTGCCCAATAAATTTTAGGCAAATGTCCAGAGAATAGCAAGACCCGAGTGACTTCCAATAGGTGACGGTTTTTCCTCTTTCCGACTCCATTTTGTTGAGGAGTACTAACACATGATGTCTAGTGAGATATGCCCATACATTGTAACCTAGCCTGGAATGCCTGATGGGTATACTCCATACCATTATCTGTTCAAGAACTTTCACTTTGTAGTGTTGAACTGATTTTTCACCATGCTGCAAAAATCTTGAAAGACTGTAAGAACTTCACTTTTGGACTTAAGAAGGTAAAGCCAAGTTGCATAGGATTTATCATCAATAAAAGTAACAAAGTACTTAAGTCCTTTAGGATCAACAGGAGAATTTCCCCAAACACAGAGTGTACCACATCAAATAACTCAGTTGACTTATTAAAATGTTGAGGAAAAGACAACTTATATTACTTAGCAAAATGACATGGATCACAGCTACTAGCATCATGTGTCAATTACAAGTCTAAAGCTTGCAATACCCACTCGAAGGATGCCCCATTTACCAATGCCATAGATGAGAAGCCATAGAAATCTATTTTGTCGCCACTAGAGTGCACCACCAGGATCTAAAACGTACAGTCCATTTTGTAGTTATCCCTCACCAATCATCCTCCTCGTAATGCGATGTCGAAAATCACCTTTTGAGGGGCAAAGATGACATTGCAATTTCACTGCTTAGCACATTTGTTGTTAGACAACAAATTATATTTTAACCTTGAAACTATCAAAGTTTTGGCTTTTTTCAAAAAAAAATATTTAATTGGCCCATACCTTGAGCTGGGAATTGAACTCCATTAGCAATAGTTATAGGATGGTATAAAGTGCTAGAAATAGTATTAGATAACGTATGTGAAGAGCTACACGTATGGTCTATAGCCCCAAAATCAACAATAATTTGAAAATTAAACTTAGTAGAGAGAGCATGGATATTACCAGAGGTCTTGGCCATATTTTTGGATTTAGTGCTAGTAGCACCCTATCCCTACCCATGAGTTTGAAGCAACTACTAAACCTGTTGAGTTAAAAATTCTAGCTTAGATTGAAACTTTGTGGCATCCCCTTGAACCGCTAACTTTGCATCAAGACTTTTATCTTTGCCTGGTAGCAACTGTGGATTAAGAACCCAACACCATTCCTTGGAATGCCAGTCATGATTATAGTGATCACGGTGAAATTGTACGTGTTTCTTTCACTTTCCTTTTGCCCACCAATTGCTAGCATCACCTTGCTTGAAATTAGACATAGTATAATGGGCAGAAAATTTTCTAGTGGATCAATAGATGCCTTCACCTTTGAATCTGCCGCCATGACTCTTTTCCATGTTTCCTCATTCTATATGATGGAACACGCAGTATTGAAGGATGGCAGCTCAGGTCGCATAAGAATATCTCTCTTGGTCTCCTCAAATTCAGGCTTGAGACTAGCAAAGAGCTGGAAAATCTTGTCTTGTTCTTCCCATTGAACATAGTCGCGAACATTTGGAGTGATAGGTCTGTATCATCAAAGTTCTTCCTACTATTTCTTCATTTTGCTCAGATGTTTTGTGAGTGACTGATTCATCCCTTGCTTGGAACGAGCAAGACCTTGTTGAAGCTCAAACACTTGAGATGCATTATTGGCTTGTCCATACATTTCATACAAGGAATCCCACAAATCCTTAGCAACATCCAAATAGGCGAATATCTCATATATTTGAGGCTCCATGGAGTTGAAAATCCATGACATAAAATTTATGGTCATTGGCTTGCCATTTGTCGAACTTGGGATCAATCTCGACAGGAGCTTTGGCTCTCGTAACATGACCCAGTCTGGATCTCCCTCCAAGAGCAATTGTGACCACCTGAGACCATGAAAGATAATTCATTCCATTCAAAAGTAGGTTTGTAAGCTGTTGGTTATTTTTGTCTTGCGCGGCACCCTTAGTGGGGTTAGTTTCGGTGGCCCCCTTTTCAGAGTTGGATTCGGCCATGGAGCTACATCAACTTGCAACGTGTACAACCAAAATATAGCAACAAGAACGTGGATTAGGAATAAGGAACAGGAAGGGATTGATTCATTCCTACTCTGGTACCATGTTGAAAACAAACAAAGAACAAATGAAAGCAGGAATTTAAATGTTCGGCAATATACCTATGTCCTCAAACAAAACTTTCACTCTTCTTTTTGTGTTTGTGAAAGATGATTTGTCATTATTCTCTATTGGTATAGAACAAGTTTGCTACAACCAAGGAAACAAACTACCATAAAAGGAAAAATATCCCTGAAATCAAGATGTACAAATAGGAAATACAATATTTACATCTCCTCCCAGAAATCAAGATGTAGAAATAGGAAATACAATATTTACATCTCCTCTCTAGAAATAGGAGCACAAATTCCACCAACACACACTTGGAATTAAAGAAAGGCCAACAAAAAAAGAAGGAGAAGAAGAAGAAAAAGACTTCTCGGTACCATGTGCTTTTAATTTTTTTTTAAAAGAGCCACTTCAACATTTAAATAAATTAAATGGAGTTAATGAACGAATTTGATTGCATCATTTGATAAGTTTTAAAACTTAATTACACTTTTTGAAAGTTGTAGTGTCCAATCATATATTCGCAATAAGTTTAAGACTTCTGATACACTTAATACTAAAATCGACAATTGATCATAATCAAACACGCTCCGTGCTTTCGCCCAATCTTGAATTCGTTCATCACGCTTTTTCTTACACTCTTCGATATAGTTCATTCTCTCTTTTTTCCATACGTCTCCGTTCCGGACGAAACCCTATTTAGCCATCAGTCTTCGCGTTATGGGGGAGCGTCAAAGATGCAACGCAACGCAAAATACAATGCATGATCCCGCAATTTCTGGGGGGGGGGAATGCGGTCGCTAGCGAAGTGTGTATGGAACACCACAATTCAAGGAGTCAAATGAACCGAAACGAAACGACACATCAAATCTCTTAATCAAAACTTTAATGGGGTTTGTCCGGGCCAGCGGGCCTCCCCGAGTGGGGCTTACCCACGTGGGACTTGGGAAAATCCTACGAAAGAGCATTCAAGTCTTCCTTTCCTAGTACCCTGAGACGGACATATGATGACATGTGAATTGCGATTCCAACGTCCACGCGGCTCGAAGACTAAAAACTCAATTGGTCTTCCAAATTTTTCTTTTTTCTTTTTTTTTATTATACGATATTTCATGGAAGAAGGAGAAGGAAGAGAGATCAAGAAACAAATTTCATTCTACCACGTGATGAAAGTTGGGGATTTGATTTGATGGGTACGCATTCTTCACTTCCCTATTCACTTCCCCTTCCTTGGAGTCTCTCTCTCTCTCCCGCGTATATATAAAGCCTGCCCTCCCTTCTCTAGCAACCACCTCATAGATTCACTCTCTCTCTCTCTGCTTCTCTCTCTCTGATAGCTAAAACAAAACACAAGGAAAAACAAAAACCCACAAGCACACCATGGACAACAATGTTGAGGAATACCAGAACTATTGGGAGACCAACATGTTCTACCAAACTGAAGAGCTTGACAGGTTTCATCTCTCTCTCTCTCTCCCTCCCTCTCCCTCTCTGTCTCTGTCTCTCTCTCTGTATACACACACCAGAGCACACCCCATCAATTGATTAGAGACTACCCTATACTTGCCTCTAGATCAACACATCAGAAAAGTTTGGGAAATTATGACAGTTGGGTGGACGAGGCGATCTCTGGGTACTACGACTCGAGCTCCCGGACGGGGCGGCGTCGACGGCAGCTTCCAAGAACATCGTGTCGGAGAGGAACCGAAGGAAGAAGCTCAACGAGAGGCTCTTCGCATTGAGGGCGGTGGTGCCCAACATAAGCAAGGTGATGACCGTGACGCCCTCATCTATTACAATCACAAACTCTACACATGATATTTTGGTCCAACCTCCTCCCCTCAATAATTGAGAGACTTGAGAGTGACGTTGCTCTGTTTTTGCTCAACCTGAGACTCTAGTCATGTCTAATTTTGGATTGAATCTAACGGGTATGGTGTATGGTGCTTCCACCTCTGGGTTCAGATGGATAAGGCGTCGATCATCAAGGATGCGATCGACTACATCCAAGAGTTGCACGAACAAGAGAGGAGGATCCAGGCCGAGATTTCCGAGCTTGAATCCGGCAAATCGAACAAGGGCCCCGGCGGGTACGACTTCGATCAAGATCTTCCGGCCTACTTGAGATCCAAGAAGAAGAGGACCGACGCGTTCTACGACTCCGGGGGCTCGCGAATCTCCCCCATCGAAGTCCTCGAAGTAATAATCTCTCCTTTCTCTCTCTTACCTCTCCGTTTTGCGACCTCGGTGATGTTGTCCGGGCTGATTCTAATTCTGGGCTTGCTTCTTTTTCAATCTTGAACAAGAATATGATTAGTTAATTCTCCCGAGCTTAGTGAGCTGTCTCAATAGAGGTGCGAATCCCAGAGTTTCCTTGTGTGGATTATAAAATTGGGTTGGGACAACAGGCCAGCCCCGAAGAACATTAATAAATAAGATATGGTTGGATATTGTAGATGATGTTTCATCATCGAATTGAAGGGGTCAATAATGAATGAATTAAATTACGATATATGCAGCTGAGGATCACATACATGGGAGAGAAGACGCTGGTGGTGAGCTTGACGTGCAGCAAGAGGACGGACACGATGGTGAAACTGTGCGAAGTGTTCGAGTCCTTGAAGCTCAAGATCATCACTGCCAACATCACTGCCTTCTCAGGCCGGCTATTGAAGACAGTCTTCATTGAGGTCACTCTCTCTTTCTAGAATTTCGATTGTTTTTTTTTTTTGGTCTAATAGAATTTCAGATTTTAAAAAAGAGAAATAAATAGATTTTTAATTATAAAAAAAAACAGGATAAATATCAGGGTCGTGAATGAAAATTGAATTACTGAACCTGAGCCCTTAAAAAAGCTCGAGAAGAAGAAACATATAGAAATTCGCTCTAGGGTGAGAGATCCCATAATATCGCTTCTATATTAACATTCTTTTTTCCATATGTAACTGAGTAATTTTTCACCCTTTATTGGTCTGGGGTAACTTAGCCTTTGAATTCGAATCTGAACCTGGGCAGTCCTCTCCTCTATTTTCTGACCATGAACTAAAGTAGATCGTTGATGGATTAGTTGAAAGTCTGAAAGGAGGGATGACGTCATGGTTCACTAATGTCTTTGTGCTAAAAAAAAAAAAAAAAAGTTGGGGTAAATCATAAATTCTTAATTTTGCTCCACGTATAAATTGCCTCATAATTCACAACCTATAATTACCATCCTCACCTTTTAAATTGGATTTCGAGTTGCATCTTCGATCCAAATACAATTTACCAAGTTTCCATTTTCTTCCCCAAGTTATCCCCTTCTCAACATTGGATTTCTTTTGTGAGGTCTGGATGTGGATGAGAGCAAATAAGTCCATTTAAGTTGCAGTGATGCGAAGCATAGTTTCTGAAATGTAAGGAGAATATTTGATATGGAGAGCAAAGTCGAAGGTTCTTTTTATAATTATCACGAACAAAAAGTAATTAAAGTATAGAAAAAAAAAAACAAAAACCCCTAAAGAGAGTATCAGGTAACTTGAAGGCTGAATTGGTTTGATGATGAGTTATTGTCACCAATTTTCCAACGCATTAATATACCATTCTAAGAATAAAGGGGTATTCTAAGAATAAAGGGGTTGTAACATGATGAGATTTCAGGTCATGAATTCCGACTCACTTGGGTCAAGAAAAAAAATTCCTCGGTCGAGATAAAAATTTAATATTTATGAGGTCTCAGTTTTAAGAAATAAAAGAAGTACCGAAGTACCGAACTTTGTTAACCGAGCACACTCTTTTGTCAATTAACATATGATGATGTTCAATTTAAAAGCCGCAAGGCAAATGAAAACACATTCTTGCCACAACTTCTTGGAAACATGATGGGGCCACTTAGATGTGGCACTGTTGATGTGTAGGCAATGCAGATTTTGGCCACAAAGAAACAAAACCACTAGAAAAGCACAATGAATTAATTATCACCATACCAACCTCTTCCTTATCTACATTATAATAAGCAACATATGTACAGACATATATATAAATATAATTTTCCTTTTTGCTTGGGTATATATACTTAATACCCAACATAAGAAGAATATATATATACCTCTAGATGGTTCTCATTCATAGAAAGGGGGTATCAATGAAGAATGGTGGGGTCCTCTGAGTTGGGAACAGATAATGACTTTTACTTTATAGTAAAGTGGGAACTCCATAATTGGATGTCCAATTTAGGGCATAAAGTATATTTTATATAGTATGGTCCGATGCTAGCTGGTCGGAGGAAAGAGGAAAAAGTTTATTTCTTCTGAAAAAGGCATAAATAATATGGCCCCCATATAATCATATTTCCACTTTAAACGGTGAGGTTCTCTCCCTTTTCCTCTTGCAAGCTCATTGTCTCGTTTAGGAGGCGTTCCTCTTCTCCGGGGCAAGGGATCTTTCCGATCGTTAGCTTGTGATATATCACACGAAAATTTAAAAGACTTATTAAAAAAAGACTTAATAATTTAATGCGTGTCATTTACTCTCTTGTCTAATCCGACGGGTTTTGAGGGATCGAGATCCGTTCTTGAAAAATCATATAAAAAAAACTGCTCTTTGATGATGCTTTATCAGTACGTGAAACATCATTTTAAACAATAATATTTTTTTGTTTTTTTTTCCTGACTTTTGAATAAAATATGAATTTGGTGTGGGCACCTTTTCATGGTGCCATGACACCACCGACTAGTACCCAACATTAATAATTTTTCACAATGTTTTTAATAATCTAGTGTCACTTAATGATATTTATTGTTAAGTTTAGAAACTTTTCAAGCATCTCAATTCAAGATGATGGTATAGAAACTTTTTTTTTTTTTATATACGAGATGCAGCAATTAGGAGGAAATATTGGATGCAAATAATGAGATTCACATTACGCAGATTTTCACCTCTTCCGTGAGGTCCATATCTTATTCTTCTTCTCTTTTTTTCTCTTTTTTTTTTTTTATAAAAGAGATATTGAATTTTCAAATTATTAATTTCCTGTTCGTTATCAACCGAAAAGAACGACAATAAATGACAATTTCACATCTATTTATACATTAATTGTTTGCTTGCTCATTGGGTAGGTTAGATTGATACTGAGATAGCCGAGAGACTTCAACGCTCCGTTTTTTTTTTAATGGGATGAATTAATTACATGAAACGACCTCTGGATTTGAAAGTCAAATCAAGATTGTCTAAATCTACCTCATAAGATCACATGACTTATCATTTAAAAATTCATGAAATGGTTGAAATTTCATCATCATAGTTCGCATCATGACCACCAACATATTCTTTTTATTCATTACCTCCCATTATATTTGCAAGTTAATTGCTATATACGAGTTTATCTCAAAATCAAGAGAAGATGAGTCATGATCTCAAAGTCAACCGATTCTAATTTTTTTTTGTTGCACTTGGCAAAAAGAACCCCAAAAAAAAAATCATGATTTCGCAAAAAAAAAAAAAAAACAAGTTTTCCAACCCTTACACGGTCGTAGCAAGCAAGGACCGACTCACGCCTAAGAGAGAAAATAAACCCATGATTTTCCACTCGGGATGACCCATATTTTTTTAAATTAGTGAGAAGGAAGAATAATCATATCTTTTGTTTATTAGTAGTAAGAAGGAAGGCAGATATAATATTAATGTTAGATTCGAAGTTCCGTGGGCATAAATATGATTAATATACGCCCATGAGGAGCTCGTGCCCTAATCCTAGAAACGCGTATCGAAACGTTTCACCAATTCACTTCTTTTGGTCATATTATAATTTGATTTCGCTAATAGTTAATTTAGCTCGAGTCCCACGCAGGTTGTTTCGTCTCTCCTGTTTTTCCCCCCCTGTTTATTACTTCTCTTTTGCACGCCTCGTTTTCCCGCACGTTCTCCACATTCTTTGGGTGCCCTAATCTTGGACGACCTAACTTCATACTAAATTGCCAATCATCTCTTCCCTCTTTTGTCTTCATCATTGTTGATTCACTGGCGCTATGATTAAATTTTGGCTTTATTTACTTTAATATCGCTCGAGATAATTAATTAATGAAAATATTTATATTACAATAATAATAATGTTTGTTTATTCGTTGTTATAAGTGATACAAGCAATCGATTTTAGAAAATAAAATGGACCCTTAGAGAAGTGGAGTTGTGATCTACTCTGGCATTATTAGCTCTTTCCCGGATCACCTAGGCCATATTATAGATAAATAAATGAATAAATGAATAGGTCATATGGAAGGCTTGCCCCTTATCAAAGGAACTAGACGGTCCCACTTAGTTCCCGTGTGTATGTAATTTTGCCTTTGTGTACACTAGTCATTGTGCAACCAGGGGCCCATTTCTGGACGGTGCGAGTATAAAATGGAAGACGAAAATAATCTAAGACTAGACTTTGATGCTTGCCCATGGAGTCATTAAATATATAAGCCAGCTTGTAACATCTGGGTGGACCTATCGAAAGATGCGCAGGTAAGGTCCACGTACCCTGTATCATTCAATAATTGAGGGCTTGAAAATCCAATTATTGACTCATTGACACGACATTAGGTGGCTCCTAAAGTCTTAATATTTACCAACGTCGTGTCTTGTCCGCTCTTTTTTAACTTGAACGAGGCTGGTAGTGCTCCGCGGGTCATCTGTTTCCATCTTCAAATACACATGATCTCAATGATTTAGATCGAGTTTGGTCGATATGGGTATGAGGATTTAGGGTTTTAATGTTTGTCATTTGATGCAGGCGGATGAGAACGAGAAAGATAATTTGAAAGTGAAGATCGAGACAGCCATTGCTGCACTTAATGACCCACAGAGCCCTATGAGCATTTGATCGAATGGTATGAGAAAATCGCCCCAGGAAGTCTTTCTAGGAATCGCAAGTTCTTGCACGCGTCAGTCTCTCTCTTTCTCTCTCTCTCTCCCCGTGCGTCTGTCGTCATCGTTCCTCGGTATTCTTATCCATGCCGTGATGAATGTATTACCAGTTCCCGTTAGCATAGTTACTCCAAGTAGAGACTACTTGTATGTTGCTCAGCTTGTCTTTGCAAATCACAAAGAAAAGAGAATGCGAAAAAGAATGTTCTGATGAATACAGAGCGTACGGTTGTTTCTTCTTGATATCACATCTCCACTCCTACTTCCCTTCGTGACATTCAATTTGCAAAATCTGCCGCAAGGAGAACCAAATAACTTAGTTTCCGATTCGTGACTCCACACAGGAAGAAATAAAAAACAATGACTAATCCACAGGAGAGACTCAAATAATACCAAATGCAAAAGATGCGTCCAGACTCCAACATTAACTGCTGGCCGAATCTGTCATGACCCCTTTAAGAGCAGATTGAGAAAAATGATCGACACGGCCACCAAAATGAGAAAACTTGAATTTGCATAAAATGCCTTGACCGCTCAAGAATAAGTTTCGCAGTATGTATACTACTCTGAAGCTCATCCCTTCATGCTTAAATTAACACAAACCCGACGTGCATAACTTCACTTTAACATGATAGCAAAGTGGTCGCTAGTAGTTTTTATAGCTACTGATCGTTATAGAGACAGGAACAAACTCAAGTAAACTTTATACACACTTCCCCAAAACTATAAATAATTGAAGGGAAGACAGATCCGATAGAAAGCAACAAGGCAAGTTCGATCCGACACCTCAAAGCCTGAAGCTGCTGTAGCCTCCTAAACTAGAACTGTAACCTCCATACGGCTGTGATGAGAATGATGAAGACGTGTAAGGAGTATCACCCAACTGAGAATATGGCCTCAATCCACTGTCTATCTTGCCGTAGCTGCTGGTGACTGGCTCTTTATGGCCATTAATAAATTCCTGCAGACAAATGAATTGATTCAGTCTTACATTTGACACCACCATATTATTTGACTTGGAACATTCGATACATCGTCAAATCAGGATTTATGCGATCTTTCAAATTCTGAAAGCTCTATATAAGAGCACAAGACAAAAGATCAAAGGAAACAGAAATAGACAACATCGATATGGTTGGGCTATCAGGATTCCTGCAGGCCTAGCAGATTTTAAAGAGGAATTTCAAATGATCACAGCTGGTGCAAAAGGAAAAAGGATTCATATTATATAAATAGGCACGTACATGCCAAATTTACCATACAATAGTTCTATATAAGATATATTGACCACAATTAGACAGCATTGTATTAACATGCTATATTCCTGCCTTTTCAAAAAGAACTTTAATAATGTGAGTAACTTAAAAAACCAAATACAAGTTAAGGAATAAAACAGCAAATAAAATTCACATGCAACGTGCCTGAATCAGTTGTTGTGCCGTCTGAACTTCAGATGTAGTGCCTTTTATTTCCACGGTTATTTCATCAGGTAGTCCTCTGCTCTCCTGCACAGTTAATATGGCCCCACTAGTTCGACGAATATATGCAATGTTAGCCCCACCAATGCCAATGATGTCCTCAGCATAAGTCAGTGGTATTTGCATTGTTTGCACAACCTAAAACAGGAGAAAACAATTAAACTATGCACCAATACAAAGGAAAAGGCAAGAATAGCTTACTGACTTCAATATGAACTTGAAGTTTTTACTTTTTCAGCCAGGCAAAGATTGAATCTATTATGCAGTATCTCAGTTGTCATTGTAATCTCAGATTTTCAGAAATCTAAGCCTCAAGCCACATGGAGCACAGAAAAAATTCCATTTGGTCTTATCTGCTAGCATATACTCTCCTTCCATTAAAAGTCTGTACAACTCTAATCAAAGCAGAAAGAAAGCCTTTTAGCCTGGTCAAAAGAGCAAGAGACAGAATTTTCAAGCAGGATTCACTCTGAAGACCAACAAAAGTACATCAACTAATAAACTGAGAATTTCCAAAGCACCTGGAGGTCAAATGTCATAGAAAAACAATCCTTAAACACTTACGAGATGCTTCTAATGAGGGTTAAGGTGAAAGTGCAGAGAAGCAAATTGGAATTGACATTAAAGTGGGCATGCCTGATGACTATAGGGGCGTCAAGAACCGAACCAAAACCGAAACCGAAATGAACCGAAACTTCGTGCTTTTTTTATTTAGTTCGGATAGCCAAAAAATAACCATTAATTTTTCCGGCTTGGTTCTGTTTTCGGTTTGGTTCAGTTAACCGATCCAAATTGAAATTCTTAACAAAAATTGAACAATTAACTTAAAACCTCTCTTCTTTCTCACTTCTTCTTTACTTTGGTTCCAATAAGCAAGACAAAAATAGGAAAACTGAAAAATCGAACTGGAACCGGGTTTTGATTTGATTCAGTTCGGAATTGCACCTTATTGGTTCGGTTCGATTCCAAACTGAACTGAACCGTGAGAGAGAGAGAGAGAGAGAGAGAGAGAGAGAGAGAGAGAGAGAGAGAGAGAGAGAGAGAGAGAGAGAGAGAGATTCCAAACTGAACTGAACCATGATGAGCACATCTACGCCAGAGAGAGAGAGAGAGAGTGAGAGAGTAGTGTGTACAATTGTGTGTTTGGGTATCATTATATGTATTTGGTGTGCGTGTTTTAGCTCTTGACACACAGGGAAGAACTGGAGAATATTCCAATATATCCATAGAAACTTATAAAAGAATCCTCACATCATATGTCGAACCAGAAATCCAAGAAATAAAAACATGTTTAGAAAGGGAGAGCTGGGAAAATGAGCTTGCTCTTAGCAATTATTGTCAGTGAAGTGGCAGCACCATCTCAATCTTGCAGCAGACAAGATGAGGAGGAGTAGAATTCGCAGGATTCAGCCTATTAGACCTAGGCCAATACTGAGAACTTCACCCCACAGAATGCAAGCATATAAATCAGGTGAATTCAAAAAAGGGGCAAATGGAAGAAGCAACTTTTCATTGTGCCTTTCTTATATTTTTCCTTTTTGCATGATATTAGTGTTTTATCATCTTATGGTCAACCATGACCAATGTACTGACAGATCCTTGAGAAAAGCAATTTCCAATTACCCAAACTCGCCAAGGCGTTAAGAACCAAAGTGAAATGCTGCACAGAGTATGTAAGGATGCACAAATGAGGAAGTACAATACATCTCCTAATTTCTAAGGCATTCTTGCAGTAAATCAAGCCTAAATACGATGTCCACTATCAACATGGTGCATATCAGGGATCTCCATCAGCAATATTCAATGAAGGGCTGGAAAGTAGGTCCTGATAAAGCAGGATCACATTCTTCTACTTTCTACAATGGACTGGTCAATACTAGGCCAACTCACAGAGTTTAGCATGTAGAGTCCATTATGCAGACTCCAGGCATCTCCTCATTGAGTCGTGCTTGCAAAAAACGGCCATCTTCATCCAAATCTAGTAACTTGTTATCCTTCTTTTTTCGGCTATGGAGGTTTTGTATGAAGGAGAGGAAGAATTATGAAAATACTGCACACTTCTGGTAGAAATTTGTTGATGAATGGATGCCATGCTTTTAATACAGCAGATAAGACATTTGTAATAGCATAAATCCTTTATAAATATGCTAGGTCTAGGTTCATTTATATAAAAAAGAAAGAGAAATCGCTAACCAAATAGGCTGAAGCACCCCATTGGTGCTAAAATACCAAATGAGTCCTAAAAATTTAATGAAATTCAAGAATGATAAAATCATGCTTCAACATAGACTTCATGCAACAGACAAGTATTTCGCTTCTCAAGATAAATCAAATTATATACTATCCACGTCCCACATTTACATCTAGGTTTCATACATATCGGCATTACAAGAGAGCTTTTCAACAAATCTGGCAAAATTAACTAAAGAAGCCAAATGGATTGAGAAGAACTTACTTGAGTGACAATAGGAGCACCTGCGCGACCAAATCTTGCTGATCGGATTGCAGATATTGAGGGATCTTGTCCATAGAGTGAAACTCCAGAACGTGCAATCTGCGGCTCCAACTGACTCTCACGATCAATATAAAAGTGATTCTCTCTTTGACGAGAGTGGATAATCGGTTGTCATTCCAGTTGGAGCAGCATGCAGTACTGACTTGTCACCCCAAGTCTCAGATGCACGATCTTGTTGGGCTGCATTATTGCACTAATGGTTGGGAAAAAATTAGTACTTAAATGCAGAAAAATATACACAATAACTCATCATATGGGTGCACCCAAAGTACAACTCAGCATATGAGGACTTACACTCTTCTCAAAAGAGGTAGAACACTATGATCAACCAAGAATTTCCTTAGGTGTCTAACTACTGCTTCTACGGCTTTAAGAACCTTTGATGCCTCTCCCTGCAGCTCCACGATTCGCTCATCCGTAGAAGCATAAATTGGCAACTCACCTGCCATCCAAGATGTTTTAGAATAATTGACAGTGTAAAAATCACTGTTCAAAACTCTGCCTGGATATTATAATGTTGAAAAAAAAAGGAACTGAGAAAAAGGAAATACTTGAATCATCACCATTAATTATATTTCATCAGGGAACAAGGAAACAAATGAGGCAGTAAACAAAAATTGGGGGGATATATAGAGAGATGGAGAAAGGAAGAAAACTGGTTGAGTTGCTGCACTACCAAATTAGATATAGACGAGAATGACTTATCTACAAACTTTTTATGGATGAGTCAGAAGACAAATATAACATAACCAGATAATAGTAACCTAAATCTTCTATTAACAACATTCTAGTCCCACAAGAATGTCCTCCGAGAGTACATGGCATCGTGTCTACAGTTGGCTAACATTAGGACCTCTAAAGTACAAAGATCCTGCTCTGCTTTCATATGCTTAGGGAACAAAATATTTTATAACTCCTCAGCCATATACTAAGTAAATACATGTAAACTACCAAGAACCCTCTCGAAGGATATTTACCACCAGAGAAAAGGAAAGGGCGAATACTTCACAATCCTCTACCAGAGCAGAGAGCAAGTTTGACTAAAATGGCACTGACATCCCAGAGTGACCCTTGTACATACACTGAATGTGTGAAAAAATCTCAGCTTATATTTTTGTATCTCTAAATTCCAGCCCATTAATGGAAATCCTGCTCTGCTTTCATATGCTTAGGGAACAGAATATTTTATAACTCCTCAGCCATATACTAAGTAAATACATGTAAACTACCCTTGCAATTATAATCTCTGCAAGATCAAACTCATGTTTTGAAAATGCAAATAAAGGACCAAGAGGCAGGTTGCTTCCTCATACAGAACATTTGACTAGACTACTTCACTCGGTCCACCAGAAGAGCTTCCTAGAACACAAGGTTCCCATAATTCAGGTGTTGGAGAGGTCCAAAAAGAGAGGAAGAGTGGGCCACTTTGGCAGGGCACATTGGTGAATGAGCAAACAAAAAATACTAAATGAAGCCTATGAAAGCTAAGAAGCAAGACATTTTATGCAAAATGAATAAGTTGCCCATTGTCTTAGAAAAGCAATAACTGTCGACCCAAGAAACAAACTCAAGATCAAACCCAGGCCAGTGTAGACACGAGAAAATGATAAATGAAACCTACAGACAGATGACATGCGATTGGTACCACTATGATCCTTCTATACAATGGCATCAAGAACTGAGCTGAACAAAATGCAAATCCAGAAACCTCTAATTGCTTGTCTCTACTCTGTATTATGATTAGCAGGTAATAGTACCACACTGACAAATTATAGTCCTATGGCAATATCTCCATTCCTGCTGTAACTTTGTGACACATGTCACCTTGACAAGATCAGGATGCAGATACATCAATAATCAGCTACGTCTTATTCTATATTTTTCTCCCGAACCACATTATCCTCTGTTTAACATCCCTAAATGACTTCATGCTTCTAAATTACAACTAATTTTAACAGCAAAATTCATATTCGACACTTATTCAAGATATTTTATTCAAGATATTTTATTCAAGATTTTTTTAAAAAAAGAGCCAGGAGTACATCTGATTTAAGATTGAAATGCCAAAGAAAACATGTGGCCATAATTATCAAGTAAATTTTTTTGCCAGTTTCCATTTATCAATGTGGGAGTCACGACAAAGATAGCACTGTCTAAAATTCAGAGGCATATACTACTATAGAAGCTTACCTTCTGGCGGTAATACTCTAACAGAAGCTCCAGTACCCTCTTGTATCGATTTGATTAGTGAACCTTTGCTTTTCAATTAGATTTGTTGCTTGAGTGGAAGCCACCAAGAACCGAATTGAACAAAATGCAACTCCAGCTCCAGACAACTTAGCATCACTCTCATTCTCAGACAGTCCACAGACACGTTTAAAAACTCTTATTACAGCGTCCATTGCTGAAAGAGGCGCCTCTGGCTCTTCTTTCCAGATATCAATACCTGCAAAACAATATATAGTAAAGGCAAGATAGGGGAAAAGTACTTTCCTTAGCAAAATTGCCATGGTCTGCAATATAGAAATCTCAAAGTTGAAGCAGAATACATACAATGAAATTTATTCATAACAGGACGCAAGTAGCTCGAAAATGGAGTACCACAGTAAAAAGAAAAATGTAATAGAACAAATGATGAAGACAAAGCAATGGAACCATAACTTGATAAATTGTCAGGAAATAATCCAAGAGAAAACTGCCACTGTCTCAAAATTATCTCTGAAAAGAAAACCAAATAAAGAGGTACAAAGCATGTTTGTACCACACAAGATGCAAAGTGACAATATAAGAGTTCTTTACAATGGACTCCAAAATGTGAGGATGCAGTAGGCTCAATCATTTTCAGAAATGTGCTTCAGGAAG
>CM024695.1:19712374-19736718 GCA_014182845.1 Corymbia calophylla | reverse complement strand
AGATCTAATAGCATCCAAGTGAAGATAACTATTAGTTAATTATGTGATTTACAAGCTCATGAGCGGAGGTGACCAAGCGATTAAACAAAAAGAGGACACATATGCTTTCAATGGGAAGTCATTCAGTTAGAATGATCTTATCGCTCTCAATCAATGGCCTAATCTTTCCCTAGATCTAACAGCATCCAAATGAAGATAACTATTAGTTAATTATGTCATTTACAAGCTCATTGGCTAAGGAGATCAACGATTAAACCAAATGAGGACACATGTGCTTTGAATGGGAAGTCCTTCACTTAGAATGATCTTATGGCTCTCAACCATTTGCCTAATCTTTCCCAAGATCTAATAGAATCCAAATGAAGATAACTATTAGTTAATTATGTCATTTACAAGCTCATTAGCTAAGGAGATCAACGATTAAACCAAATGAGGACACATATGCTTTGAATGGGAAGTCCTTCACTTAGAATGATCTTATGGCTCTCAACCATTTGCCTAATCATTCCCTAGATCTAATAGCATCCAAATGAAGATAACTATTAGTTAATTATGTCATTTACAAGCTCATTAGCTAAGGAGATCAACGATTAAACAAATGAGGACACATATGCTTTGAATGGGAAGTCCTTCACTTAGAATGATCTTATGGCTCTCAACCATTTGCCTAATCATTCCCTAGATCTAATAGCATCCAAATGAAGATAACTATTAGTTAATTATGTGATTTACAAGCTCATGAGAGGAGGAGATCAAGCGATTAAACAAAAAGAGGACACATATGCTTTGAATGGGAAGTCCTTCACTTAGAATGATCTTATGGCTCTCAACCATTTGCCTAATCATTCCCTAGATCTAATAGCATCCAAATGAAGATAACTATTAGTTAATTATGTCATTTACAAGCTCATTAGCTAAGGAGATCAACGATTAAACAAAATGAGGACACATATGCTTTGAATGGGAAGTCCTTCACTTAGAATGATCTTATGGCTCTCAACCATTTGCCTAATCATTCCCTAGATCTAATAGCATCCAAATGAAGATAACTATTAGTTAATTATGTCATTTACAAGCTCATTAGCTAAGGAGAGACAACGATTAAACAAAATGAGGACACATATGCTTTGAATGGGAAGTCCTTCACTTAGAATGATCTTATGGCTCTCAACCATTTGCCTAATCATTCCCTAGATCTAATAGCATCCAAATGAAGATAACTATTAGTTAATTATGTCATTTACAAGCTCATTAGCTAAGGAGATCAACGATTAAACAAAATGAGGACACATATGCTTTGAATGGGAAGTCCTTCACTTAGAATGATCTTATGGCTCTCAACCATTTGCCTAATCATTCCCTAGATCTAATAGCATCCAAATGAAGATAACTATTAGTTAATTATGTCATTTACAAGCTCATGAGCTAGGAGGAGATCAACGATTAAACAAAAAGAGGACACATATGCTTTGAATGGGAAGTCCTTCACTTAGAATGATCTTATGGCTCTCAACCATTTGCCTAATCATTCCCTAGATCTAATAGCATCCAAATGAAGATAACTATTAGTTAATTATGTGATTTACAAGCTCATGAGAGGAGGAGACCAAGCGATTAAACAAAAAGAGGACACATATGCTTTGAATGGGAAGTCCTTCACTTAGAATGATCTTATGGCTCTCAACCATTTGCCTAATCATTCCCTAGATCTAATAGCATCCAAATGAAGATAACTATTAGTTAATTATGTCATTTACAAGCTCATTAGCTAGGAGGAGATCAACGATTAAACAAAATGAGGACACATATGCTTTGAATGGGAAGTCCTTCACTTAGAATGATCTTATGGCTCTCAACCATTTGCCTAATCATTCCCTAGATCTAATAGCATCCAAATGAAGATAACTATTAGTTAATTATGTCATTTACAAGCTCATGAGAGGAGGAGACCAAGCGATTAAACAAAAAGAGGACACATATGCTTTGAATGGGAAGTCCTTCACTTAGAATGATCTTATGGCTCTCAACCATTTGCCTAATCATTCCCTAGATCTAATAGCATCCAAATGAAGATAACTATTAGTTAATTATGTCATTTACAAGCTCATTAGCTAAGGAGATCAACGATTAAACAAAATGAGGACACATATGCTTTGAATGGGAAGTCCTTCACTTAGAATGATCTTATGGCTCTCAACCATTTGCCTAATCATTCCCTAGATCTAATAGCATCCAAATGAAGATAACTATTAGTTAATTATGTGATTTACAAGCTCATTAGAGGAGGAGATCCAAGCGATTAAACAAAAAGAGGACACATATGCTTTGAATGGGAAGTCCTTCACTTAGAATGATCTTATGGCTCTCAACCATTTGCCTAATCATTCCCTAGATCTAATAGCATCCAAATGAAGATAACTATTAGTTAATTATGTCATTTACAAGCTCATTAGCTAGGAGGAGATCAACGATTAAACAAAAAGAGGACACATATGCTTTGAATGGGAAGTCCTTCACTTAGAATGATCTTATGGCTCTCAACCATTTGCCTAATCATTCCCTAGATCTAATAGCATCCAAATGAAGATAACTATTAGTTAATTATGTCATTTACAAGCTCATTAGCTAGGAGGAGATCAACGATTAAACAAAATGAGGACACATATGCTTTGAATGGGAAGTCCTTCACTTAGAATGATCTTATGGCTCTCAACCATTTGCCTAATCATTCCCTAGATCTAATAGCATCCAAATGAAGATAACTATTAGTTAATTATGTCATTTACAAGCTCATTAGCTAAGGAGATCAACGATTAAACAAAAAGAGGACACATATGCTTTGAATGGGAAGTCCTTCACTTAGAATGATCTTATGGCTCTCAACCATTTGCCTAATCATTCCCTAGATCTAATAGCATCCAAATGAAGATAACTATTAGTTAATTATGTCATTTACAAGCTCATGAGAGGAGGAGACCAAGCGATTAAACAAAAAGAGGACACATATGCTTTGAATGGGAAGTCCTTCACTTAGAATGATCTTATGGCTCTCAACCATTTGCCTAATCATTCCCTAGATCTAATAGCATCCAAATGAAGATAACTATTAGTTAATTATGTCATTTACAAGCTCATTAGAGGAGGAGATCAACGATTAAACAAAAAGAGGACACATATGCTTTGAATGGGAAGTCCTTCACTTAGAATGATCTTATGGCTCTCAACCATTTGCCTAATCATTCCCTAGATCTAATAGCATCCAAATGAAGATAACTATTAGTTAATTATGTCATTTACAAGCTCATTAGCTAAGGAGATCAACGATTAAACAAATTAAAAAAAATGAGGACACATATGCTTTGAATGGGAAGTCCTTCACTTAGAATGATCTTATGGCTCTCAACCATTTGCCTAATCATTCCCTAGATCTAATAGCATCCAAATGAAGATAACTATTAGTTAATTATGTCATTTACAAGCTCATTAGCTAAGGAGATCAACGATTAAACAAATGAGGACACATATGCTTTGAATGGGAAGTCCTTCACTTAGAATGATCTTATGGCTCTCAACCATTTGCCTAATCATTCCCTAGATCTAATAGCATCCAAATGAAGATAACTATTAGTTAATTATGTGATTTACAAGCTCATGAGAGGGAGAGACAACGATTAAACAAAATGAGGACACATATGCTTTGAATGGGAAGTCCTTCACTTAGAATGATCTTATGGCTCTCAACCATTTGCCTAATCATTCCCTAGATCTAATAGCATCCAAATGAAGATAACTATTAGTTAATTATGTCATTTACAAGCTCATTAGCTAAGGAGATCAACGATTAAACAAAATGAGGACACATATGCTTTGAATGGGAAGTCCTTCACTTAGAATGATCTTATGGCTCTCAACCATTTGCCTAATCATTCCCTAGATCTAATAGCATCCAAATGAAGATAACTATTAGTTAATTATGTCATTTACAAGCTCATTAGCTAAGGAGATCAACGATTAAACCAAATGAGGACACATATGCTTTGAATGGGAAGTCCTTCACTTAGAATGATCTTATGGCTCTCAACCATTTGCCTAATCATTCCCTAGATCTAATAGCATCCAAATGAAGATAACTATTAGTTAATTATGTCATTTACAAGCTCATTAGCTAAGGAGATCAACGATTAAACCAAAAAGAGGACACATATGCTTTGAATGGGAAGTCCTTCACTTAGAATGATCTTATGGCTCTCAACCATTTGCCTAATCATTCCCTAGATCTAATAGCATCCAAATGAAGATAACTATTAGTTAATTATGTCATTTACAAGCTCATTAGCTAAGGAGAGATCAACGATTAAACAAAAAGAGGACACATATGCTTTGAATGGGAAGTCCTTCACTTAGAATGATCTTATGGCTCTCAACCATTTGCCTAATCATTCCCTAGATCTAATAGCATCCAAATGAAGATAACTATTAGTTAATTATGTGATTTACAAGCTCATGAGAGGAGGAGACCAAGCGATTAAACAAAAAGAGGACACATATGCTTTGAATGGGAAGTCCTTCACTTAGAATGATCTTATGGCTCTCAACCATTTGCCTAATCATTCCCTAGATCTAATAGCATCCAAATGAAGATAACTATTAGTTAATTATGTGATTTACAAGCTCATGAGAGGAGGAGACCAAGCGATTAAACAAAAAGAGGACACATATGCTTTGAATGGGAAGTCCTTCACTTAGAATGATCTTATGGCTCTCAACCATTTGCCTAATCATTCCCTAGATCTAATAGCATCCAAATGAAGATAACTATTAGTTAATTATGTCATTTACAAGCTCATTAGCTAAGGAGATCAACGATTAAACAAATGAGGACACATATGCTTTGAATGGGAAGTCCTTCACTTAGAATGATCTTATGGCTCTCAACCATTTGCCTAATCATTCCCTAGATCTAATAGCATCCAAATGAAGATAACTATTAGTTAATTATGTCATTTACAAGCTCATTAGCTAGGAGACAACGATTAAACAAAATGAGGACACATATGCTTTGAATGGGAAGTCCTTCACTTAGAATGATCTTATGGCTCTCAACCATTTGCCTAATCATTCCCTAGATCTAATAGCATCCAAATGAAGATAACTATTAGTTAATTATGTGATTTACAAGCTCATGAGAGGAGGAGACAAGCGATTAAACAAAAAGAGGACACATATGCTTTGAATGGGAAGTCCTTCACTTAGAATGATCTTATGGCTCTCAACCATTTGCCTAATCATTCCCTAGATCTAATAGCATCCAAATGAAGATAACTATTAGTTAATTATGTGATTTACAAGCTCATGAGAGGAGGAGACCAAGCGATTAAACAAAAAGAGGACACATATGCTTTGAATGGGAAGTCCTTCACTTAGAATGATCTTATGGCTCTCAACCATTTGCCTAATCATTCCCTAGATCTAATAGCATCCAAATGAAGATAACTATTAGTTAATTATGTCATTTACAAGCTCATTAGCTAAGGAGATCAACGATTAAACCAAATGAGGACACATATGCTTTGAAATGGAAGTCCTTCACTTAGAATGATCTTATGGCTCTCAACCATTTGCCTAATCATTCCCTAGATCTAATAGCATCCAAATGAAGATAACTATTAGTTAATTATGTCATTTACAAGCTCATTAGCTAAGGAGATCAACGATTAAACCAAATGAGGACACATATGCTTTGAATGGGAAGTCCTTCACTTAGAATGATCTTATGGCTCTCAACCATTTGCCTAATCATTCCCTAGATCTAATAGCATCCAAATGAAGATAACTATTAGTTAATTATGTCATTTACAAGCTCATTAGCTAAGGAGATCAACGATTAAACCAAATGAGGACACATATGCTTTGAATGGGAAGTCCTTCACTTAGAATGATCTTATGGCTCTCAACCATTTGCCTAATCATTCCCTAGATCTAATAGCATCCAAATGAAGATAACTATTAGTTAATTATGTGATTTACAAGCTCATGAGAGGAGGAGACCAAGCGATTAAACAAAAAGAGGACACATATGCTTTGAATGGGAAGTCCTTCACTTAGAATGATCTTATGGCTCTCAACCATTTGCCTAATCATTCCCTAGATCTAATAGCATCCAAATGAAGATAACTATTAGTTAATTATGTCATTTACAAGCTCATTAGCTAAGGAGATCAACGATTAAACAAAATGAGGACACATATGCTTTGAATGGGAAGTCCTTCACTTAGAATGATCTTATGGCTCTCAACCATTTGCCTAATCATTCCCTAGATCTAATAGCATCCAAATGAAGATAACTATTAGTTAATTATGTGATTTACAAGCTCATGAGCTAGGAGGAGACCAACGATTAAACAAAAAGAGGACACATATGCTTTGAATGGGAAGTCCTTCACTTAGAATGATCTTATGGCTCTCAACCATTTGCCTAATCATTCCCTAGATCTAATAGCATCCAAATGAAGATAACTATTAGTTAATTATGTCATTTACAAGCTCATGAGAGCTAAGGAGACCAACGATTAAACAAAAAGAGGACACATATGCTTTGAATGGGAAGTCCTTCACTTAGAATGATCTTATGGCTCTCAACCATTTGCCTAATCATTCCCTAGATCTAATAGCATCCAAATGAAGATAACTATTAGTTAATTATGTCATTTACAAGCTCATTAGCTAAGGAGATCAACGATTAAACCAAATGAGGACACATATGCTTTGAATGGGAAGTCCTTCACTTAGAATGATCTTATGGCTCTCAACCATTTGCCTAATCATTCCCTAGATCTAATAGCATCCAAATGAAGATAACTATTAGTTAATTATGTGATTTACAAGCTCATGAGAGGAGGAGACCAAGCGATTAAACAAAAAGAGGACACATATGCTTTGAATGGGAAGTCCTTCACTTAGAATGATCTTATGGCTCTCAACCATTTGCCTAATCATTCCCTAGATCTAATAGCATCCAAATGAAGATAACTATTAGTTAATTATGTCATTTACAAGCTCATTAGCTAGGAGACCAACGATTAAACAAAAAGAGGACACATATGCTTTGAATGGGAAGTCCTTCACTTAGAATGATCTTATGGCTCTCAACCATTTGCCTAATCATTCCCTAGATCTAATAGCATCCAAATGAAGATAACTATTAGTTAATTATGTCATTTACAAGCTCATTAGCTAAGGAGATCAACGATTAAACAAAAAGAGGACACATATGCTTTGAATGGGAAGTCCTTCACTTAGAATGATCTTATGGCTCTCAACCATTTGCCTAATCATTCCCTAGATCTAATAGCATCCAAATGAAGATAACTATTAGTTAATTATGTCATTTACAAGCTCATTAGCTAAGGAGATCAACGATTAAACCAAATGAGGACACATATGCTTTGAATGGGAAGTCCTTCACTTAGAATGATCTTATGGCTCTCAACCATTTGCCTAATCATTCCCTAGATCTAATAGCATCCAAATGAAGATAACTATTAGTTAATTATGTCATTTACAAGCTCATGAGATTAGCTAAGGAGATCAACGATTAAACAAAATGAGGACACATATGCTTTGAATGGGAAGTCCTTCACTTAGAATGATCTTATGGCTCTCAACCATTTGCCTAATCATTCCCTAGATCTAATAGCATCCAAATGAAGATAACTATTAGTTAATTATGTCATTTACAAGCTCATGAGAGGAGGAGACCAAGCGATTAAACAAAAATGAGGACACATATGCTTTGAATGGGAAGTCCTTCACTTAGAATGATCTTATGGCTCTCAACCATTTGCCTAATCATTCCCTAGATCTAATAGCATCCAAATGAAGATAACTATTAGTTAATTATGTCATTTACAAGCTCATTAGCTAAGGAGATCAACGATTAAACCAAATGAGGACACATATGCTTTGAATGGGAAGTCCTTCACTTAGAATGATCTTATGGCTCTCAACCATTTGCCTAATCATTCCCTAGATCTAATAGCATCCAAATGAAGATAACTATTAGTTAATTATGTCATTTACAAGCTCATTAGCTAAGGAGATCAACGATTAAACAAAAAGAGGACACATATGCTTTGAATGGGAAGTCCTTCACTTAGAATGATCTTATGGCTCTCAACCATTTGCCTAATCATTCCCTAGATCTAATAGCATCCAAATGAAGATAACTATTAGTTAATTATGTGATTTACAAGCTCATGAGAGGAGGAGACCAAGCGATTAAACAAAAAGAGGACACATATGCTTTGAATGGGAAGTCCTTCACTTAGAATGATCTTATGGCTCTCAACCATTTGCCTAATCATTCCCTAGATCTAATAGCATCCAAATGAAGATAACTATTAGTTAATTATGTGATTTACAAGCTCATGAGAGGAGGAGACCAAGCGATTAAACAAAAAGAGGACACATATGCTTTGAATGGGAAGTCCTTCACTTAGAATGATCTTATGGCTCTCAACCATTTGCCTAATCATTCCCTAGATCTAATAGCATCCAAATGAAGATAACTATTAGTTAATTATGTCATTTACAAGCTCATTAGCTAGGAGAGACAACGATTAAACAAAAAGAGGACACATATGCTTTGAATGGGAAGTCCTTCACTTAGAATGATCTTATGGCTCTCAACCATTTGCCTAATCATTCCCTAGATCTAATAGCATCCAAATGAAGATAACTATTAGTTAATTATGTCATTTACAAGCTCATTAGCTAAGGAGATCAACGATTAAACCAAATGAGGACACATATGCTTTGAATGGGAAGTCCTTCACTTAGAATGATCTTATGGCTCTCAACCATTTGCCTAATCATTCCCTAGATCTAATAGCATCCAAATGAAGATAACTATTAGTTAATTATGTGATTTACAAGCTCATTAGCTAAGGAGATCAACGATTAAACAAAATGAGGACACATATGCTTTGAATGGGAAGTCCTTCACTTAGAATGATCTTATGGCTCTCAACCATTTGCCTAATCATTCCCTAGATCTAATAGCATCCAAATGAAGATAACTATTAGTTAATTATGTGATTTCCAAGCTCATGAGAGGAGGAGACCAAACGATTAAACAAAAAGAGGACACATATGCTTTGAATGGGAAGTCCTTCACTTAGAATGATCTTATGGCTCTCAACCATTTGCCTAATCATTCCCTAGATCTAATAGCATCCAAATGAAGATAACTATTAGTTAATTATGTCATTTACAAGCTCATGAGAGGAGGAGACCAAGCGATTAAACAAAAAGAGGACACATATGCTTTGAATGGGAAGTCCTTCACTTAGAATGATCTTTATGGCTCTCAACCATTTGCCTAATCATTCCCTAGATCTAATAGCATCCAAATGAAGATAACTATTAGTTAATTATGTCATTTACAAGCTCATTAGCTAAGGAGATCAACGATTAAACAAAAAGAGGACACATATGCTTTGAATGGGAAGTCCTTCACTTAGAATGATCTTATGGCTCTCAACCATTTGCCTAATCATTCCCTAGATCTAATAGCATCCAAATGAAGATAACTATTAGTTAATTATGTCATTTACAAGCTCATGAGCTATGGAGATCAGACCAAGCGATTAAACAAAAAGAGGACACATATGCTTTGAATGGGAAGTCCTTCACTTAGAATGATCTTATGGCTCTCAACCATTTGCCTAATCATTCCCTAGATCTAATAGCATCCAAATGAAGATAACTATTAGTTAATTATGTGATTTACAAGCTCATGAGAGGAGGAGACCAAGCGATTAAACAAAAAGAGGACACATATGCTTTGAATGGGAAGTCCTTCACTTAGAATGATCTTATGGCTCTCAACCATTTGCCTAATCATTCCCTAGATCTAATAGCATCCAAATGAAGATAACTATTAGTTAATTATGTGATTTACAAGCTCATTAGCTAGGAGGAGATCAAGCGATTAAACAAAATGAGGACACATATGCTTTGAATGGGAAGTCCTTCACTTAGAATGATCTTATGGCTCTCAACCATTTGCCTAATCATTCCCTAGATCTAATAGCATCCAAATGAAGATAACTATTAGTTAATTATGTGATTTACAAGCTCATGAGCTAGGAGATCAAGCGATTAAACAAAAAGAGGACACATATGCTTTGAATGGGAAGTCCTTCACTTAGAATGATCTTATGGCTCTCAACCATTTGCCTAATCATTCCCTAGATCTAATAGCATCCAAATGAAGATAACTATTAGTTAATTATGTCATTTACAAGCTCATGAGCTAGGAGATCAAGCGATTAAACAAAAAGAGGACACATATGCTTTGAATGGGAAGTCCTTCACTTAGAATGATCTTATGGCTCTCAACCATTTGCCTAATCATTCCCTAGATCTAATAGCATCCAAATGAAGATAACTATTAGTTAATTATGTCATTTACAAGCTCATTAGCTAAGGAGATCAACGATTAAACCAAATGAGGACACATATGCTTTGAATGGGAAGTCCTTCACTTAGAATGATCTTATGGCTCTCAACCATTTGCCTAATCATTCCCTAGATCTAATAGCATCCAAATGAAGATAACTATTAGTTAATTATGTCATTTACAAGCTCATTAGCTAAGGAGATCAACGATTAAACAAAATGAGGACACATATGCTTTGAATGGGAAGTCCTTCACTTAGAATGATCTTATGGCTCTCAACCATTTGCCTAATCATTCCCTAGATCTAATAGCATCCAAATGAACATAACTATTAGATAATTATGTGATTTACAACGTCATTAGCTATGGAGATCAACGATTAAACCAAATAAGGACACATATGCTTTGAAAGGGAAGACCTGCTCTTAGAATGATCTTATGGCTCTCAACCATTTGCCTAATCATTCCCTAGATAAAATAGCATCCAAGTGAAGATAACTATTAGTTAATTATGTGATTTACAAGCTCATGAGCTGAGGAGACCAAGCGATTAAACAAAAAGAGGACACATATGCTTTGAATGGGAAGTCCTTCACTTACAATGATCTTATGGCTCCCCACCATTGGCCTATTCTTTCCCAAGATCTAATAGCTTCCAAATGATGATAACTATTAGTTAATTATGTGATTTACAAGCTCATTAGCTATGGAGATCAACGATTAAACCAAATGAGGACACATATGCTTTGAATGGGAAGTCCTTCACTTAGAATGATCTTATGGCTCTCAACCATTTGCCTAATCATTCCCTAGATCTAATAGCATCCAAATGAAGATAACTATTAGTTAATTATGTCATTTACAAGCTCATTAGCTAAGGAGATCAACGATTAAACCAAATGAGGACACATATGCTTTGAATGGGAAGTCCTTCACTTAGAATGATCTTATGGCTCTCAACCATTTGCCTAATCATTCCCTAGATCTAATAGCATCCAAATGAAGATAACTATTAGTTAATTATGTCATTTACAAGCTCATTAGCTAAGGAGATCAACGATTAAACAAAATGAGGACACATATGCTTTGAATGGGAAGTCCTTCACTTAGAATGATCTTATGGCTCTCAACCATTTGCCTAATCATTCCCTAGATCTAATAGCATCCAAATGAAGATAACTATTAGTTAATTATGTCATTTACAAGCTCATGAGAGGAGAGACCAAGCGATTAAACAAAAAGAGGACACATATGCTTTGAATGGGAAGTCCTTCACTTAGAATGATCTTATGGCTCTCAACCATTTGCCTAATCATTCCCTAGATCTAATAGCATCCAAATGAAGATAACTATTAGTTAATTATGTCATTTACAAGCTCATTAGCTAAGGAGATCAACGATTAAACCAAATGAGGACACATATGCTTTGAATGGGAAGTCCTTCACTTAGAATGATCTTATGGCTCTCAACCATTTGCCTAATCATTCCCTAGATCTAATAGCATCCAAATGAAGATAACTATTAGTTAATTATGTCATTTACAAGCTCATTAGCTATGGAGATCAACGATTAAACAAAAAGAGGACACATATGCTTTGAATGGGAAGTCCTTCACTTAGAATGATCTTATGGCTCTCAACCATTTGCCTAATCATTCCCTAGATCTAATAGCATCCAAATGAAGATAACTATTAGTTAATTATGTCATTTACAAGCTCATTAGCTAAGGAGATCAACGATTAAACCAAATGAGGACACATATGCTTTGAATGGGAAGTCCTTCACTTAGAATGATCTTATGGCTCTCAACCATTTGCCTAATCATTCCCTAGATCTAATAGCATCCAAATGAAGATAACTATTAGTTAATTATGTCATTTACAAGCTCATTAGCTAGGAGATCAACGATTAAACCAAATGAGGACACATATGCTTTGAATGGGAAGTCCTTCACTTAGAATGATCTTATGGCTCTCAACCATTTGCCTAATCATTCCCTAGATCTAATAGCATCCAAATGAAGATAACTATTAGTTAATTATGTGATTTACAAGCTCATGAGAGGAGGAGACCAAGCGATTAAACAAAAAGAGGACACATATGCTTTGAATGGGAAGTCCTTCACTTAGAATGATCTTATGGCTCTCAACCATTTGCCTAATCATTCCCTAGATCTAATAGCATCCAAATGAAGATAACTATTAGTTAATTATGTGATTTACAAGCTCATGAGCTAGGAGACCAAGCGATTAAACAAAAAGAGGACACATATGCTTTGAATGGGAAGTTATAGCCATACTAGGACATTGTACTAAGACTCTTACAATAAATGCAGCATACTCTACTTCTTACATCTCAGCCTAGAAATGAAGACTAGCTCCCATTCTTTCAAACTTACAATAAAGACTCTTTGGAATTCTAACCTTGCATTAAAGACCCTATGATGTAAGAAGACAACTTGAGCACACTCTACTCATACTCTTCAGCCTAATAATGTAGACTAGCTCCCATTCTTTCAAACTTGCTATAAACCCTTTGACATTCTAGTCTTGCATTAAAGACTCAAGAAGACATAACACACTAAAGGAATTAAGACACAAGAAGACAAACATAGCACACCATACAAAGAGGACACAAGAAGACAAACATAGCACACCATACAAAGAGGACACATCCATTGCTACTTCAGCCTTGCATTTGAACCATAAATCATAGGCAAAAGCTTTCTTATGTGCCCTGAATCCATTGGACCATGTTGAGGACGAATTTGCCATGTGCTTCCATGATTGACAAATTGGCTTGATGGGTTGATGAAGCTTGAGTTGGGTTGGGCATTAGATCATTGGAAGATTTATGTTTTGTTGCCCCCGCATCATCCTCTCCGGGTTGTTTGAGATTTGTCCTCAAATCAGAAAAATCTTCATCCTCCAAGTAAGGAGAAAGATCTCCCACATTAAAAGTTCCCAAAACTCCAAACTCTCCTAGAAGATCAATCTTATATGCATTGTCACCGATTCGCTCGATAACTTTAAATGGGCCATCGGCTCTAGGCATGAGTTTGTTCTTTCGTTGAGCCGGAAATCTTTCTTTCCTCAAATGAACCCATACAAGATCACCTGGTTGGAATTGAGTCTTCTTACGATGCTTATTAGCTTTCTTTTTATAAGACTCATTAGCCCTTTCGATCTTGGATCGAATCTGCTCATGAAGCTTCTTCATTGATTCAGCTCTTTCTTTGCCATCAAAGTTAACTTGCGAGTTGGATGGAATTGGAATCAAATCAATCGGTGAGAGAGGATTGATTCCATACACAACTCAAATGGTGATCGACCGCAGTATAACTCGGCGATCGATTATAAGCAAACTCGGCATGCGCAAGCTTCAAATCCCAATCTTTCAAAGATTTACTCACCATACCACGAAGAAGAGTGGTTAGAGTACGATTTGTTACCTCCGTTTGGCCATCGGTTTGTGGATGACAAGCTGTGCTGAATAAGAGTCTTGTACCAAGCATTCTCCATAGTGTCCTCCAGAAGTAGCTTAAGAACTTGGAATCACGGTCGGACACAATGGTCTTTGGTACTCCATGAATGCGAATAATCTCTTTGAAATATAATTCAGCAATATGAGATGCATCATTGGTCTTGTGACATGGCACGAAATGAGCCATTTTAGAGAATCGATCAACAACTACCATGATGGCATCTTTTCCCTTTGAGTTCTTGGAAGAGCCATAATGAAATCCATGCTAACATCTTCCCAAGGCTGCAATGGAACCGGAAGTGGTGTATACAATCCTTGATGGAAATGGCTCTTTGCCCTTTGACAAGTTGCACACCTCGAGATGATAGCATGTACGTCTCCATTCATCTTTGGCCAATAAAAATGCTCTTGTAGAACCTCAAGAGTTTTGTTAATGCCGAAGTGACCAGCCAACCCTCCACCATGCGCTTCTCGGATCAATAGTTCTCTAAACGAACTTTTGGAACACGAGAGTTTGTTACCTTTAAAGAGGAATCCTTCTTGGACAGAATAAACACCATGAGTGCCATGCTTGCAATCGAGATGATGGATGAGAACTCGGGATCTTCGAATAAAGTTCTTTCATCGATTGGAAGCCAAGGATCCTAGAATCCGAACGGTAAGCATGGAATATCTTCTTGACAAAGCATCCGCTACAACATTAGTGTGGCCGGGTTTGTACTTTGAAACAAAGGAAAAGGATTGAAGAAATTCTACCCACTTAGCATGCCTCGAATTGAGTTTGTGTTGGCCGCTAATAAATTTGAGAGCCTCATGATCGAATGAAGAACAAATTGTTTAGGCCTCAAATAGTGACTCCAATGATCAAGAGCTCTTATGATGGCATAGAACTCTTTATCATAAGTAGAGTAGTTCCTTCTTGATTCCGTCAACTTCTCGCTAAAATAAGCCAAAGGTTTTTGGGCTTGGACAAGAACAGCACCGATGCCAACCCCACTAGCATCGCATTCAACTTCAAATACTTTATCAAAATGCGGAAGAGTAAGAATAGGAGACTCACAAAGCTTTTGTTTGACAACTTCAAAGGCATTGTGGGCAGCCTTTGTCCACTCAAATGATCCCTTCTTCATGCATTCAGTAATGGGTGCCATAATGGTGCTAAAGTTCTTCACAAATCGTCGGTAAAAAGAGGCAAGACCATGAAAGCTCCTCACATCGAGAGATGGACTTTGGAGTCGGCCACGTCTTCATTGCGTCTACTTTGGATTGATCTACGGAAATCCCATCCTTGGAAATTACATAACCAAGGAATACAACGCTTGGAGAGAAGAACTCACACTTTTCCTTCTTGGCATAGAGCTTTTCGTTTCCTCAAGACTTCAAAAACTTGTTTTAAGTGAGATGAATGCTCATCCTCACTCTTGCTATACACGAGAATATCATCAAAATAGACAACCACAAAGTGGCCAATAAATGGACGAAGTACCTCATTCATGAGCCTCATGAAAGTGCTTGGAGCATTAGAAAGGCCGAATGGCATAACTAACCACTCATAGAGGCCTCCTTTGGTTTTGAAAGCTGTCTTCCATTCATCTCCTTCCCTCATTCTGATTTGATGGTAGCCACTTCGCAAATCAATCTTTGAGAATACCATAGAGCCATACAACTCGTAAAGCATGTCATCAAGTCTAGGTATGGGATACCTATACTTAATGGTTATGTTGTTGATGGCTCGGCTATCCACACACATTCGAAAAGAACCATCCTTCTTTGGCACAAGTAGGGCTGGAACCGAACAGGGGCTCATGCTTTCCCTCACGTATCCTCTAGCAATGAGCTCGTCTACTTGCCTTTGTAACTCCTTGGTTTCTTCGGATTGCATCGATAGGCAGCCTTGTTAGGGAGTGGAGCACCGGAAGCAAGTCGATTTGATGTTCAATACCTCTTAAAGGAGGTAATCCGGTGGTAATTCCTCCCGGGAACACATCTCGCAAATTCGTTTAACAAGAAATGCATTTTTGGATGTGTGGGTCTCTCCATCTCACTCTTTTTTTCTACAATAAGCAAAGCGAATACATTCTTTTGTTTATTGATAGCTCTCTCAACCCGTGTTTCACTCAAGAATAGATTTTCCTTACTTGTGTTTCCCACCCCGGGTTGATTTTTGTGGATTAAAGATGGGCTTAATGGTGCAAGAGTGACGTGTTTTTGTTCCTTGCCGAATGAGTAAGTGTTTTTATGGCCATCATGAACAGCTTTCCTATCAAATTGCCAAGGCCTTCCCAATAATAAATGGCATGCATCCATAGGAATAATATCACATAGGACCTGGTCTTGGTAACTTTTGCCAACGAAAATGATACAAGAGCTTGTTTGGTTACCTGGAGATCATTTCCTTTGTTAAGCCATTGAAGCTTGTAAGGTTGGGGATGCTTGGAAGTTGCTAGCTTCAACTTCTCCACCATTGCTTTGTGGAAGCCACATTGGTGCAGCTCCCGCTATCGATGATCAATGTACACACCTTCCCATTAATTGTGCAACGGGTTTGGAAGATGTTCTCCCTTTGTTCTTCCGCATTTGCTGCAATCATGGTGTGTAAAGCCCTCCGGATGACCAGCAACTCGCCTTCATCGGCTTGTGCTACAACCTCGTCTTCCTTCTCTAATCTGGAATCAATTTGGGGTTGTTCAGCCTCTTGAAGCTCAAAGTTAATCTTTTCAATTTCTTGAAGGGTCATAACCCTCTAGTTAGGGCAATCGGCTTGCAAGTGCCCATAGCCATGACACTTGAAGCACTTTCTACCTCCACTTTCTAGTTTCTTAGGGAGATCTTTACTAAACTCAATAGACTTCTCCTTTCCTTTCTTTGGTTTTGGGGTACTCTCCACCTTACTAGAAGAAGAACCCTTAAAAAAAGATGCTCCCCCAATTGAAGGCTTCGTCAAGAACCTTCTGCCTCCTTTTAGTTGTTTCTCCACCTTTATGGCCAGCTTGCAAATATCTTCAAAGGTCCAATATGGCTAAAGCTCAACCAAATCTTGGACTTCCCGGTTTAATCCTCCAAGAAAACGAGCAATGGTTTGCTCTTGTGCTTCCGGTATATCACACCGCATAAGGAGTTTTTCAAACTCCCTAATATACTCTTCCACAGTCTTTCCATGTTGCTTAAGAGAGTTTAGCTTTAAAAATAGGTCTTGCTTATAGTTGACGGGCAAGAACCTCTTTTCATAAGCTTCTTGAGTTTTTCCCAAGATTTGACTCTACTTTTTCCTTCTCGGATTCTTTGATTTTTTTGGTTTTCCCACCAAAGTGAAGCATACTTCTTAAACTTGAGCACAAAGAACCTTACATTTCTTTTCATCCGAGTAAGATTTAAACTCAAACACTCGTTCTACAGCATGCAACCAATCAATAAAATCATCGGGATTAAGGCTACCTTCAAATTCAGGTACCTCCACTTTGAAGTCGCGATCATTGTCCTTGTGCCTTCCTCTTCTTCTAGCTCGATAGTCCGAGTCACTAGAATCACTCCCCGTGTTGTTGGATTCATCACCGGAACTTGGATGAGGATTGTTACGGCGTGGACGAATAATGGGAGGTCCTCGCGGCGGAGCTTCTTGTCTTGCTTGGTTCTCCAAGAGGTTGAGAACTTGTTCCATTTGTTGCTGGAGTTGGTTTATGGCACGATCGCGCCTTTCATTGTGGGCTTGCTCCAAAGTCAAGCCTCTCGGAGCGGTTCATCCATTTGAGAATGGAAGTATCAAATGGAGAATGGAATAACTCACCCAACTACTTCAACCTAGAAGCTCTGATACCAACTTGATGCGTGACGGGAATGAAAATGTGAGAAATTCGTTTCTTGGGCAGCGCCTTATGGAAAGAGTGAACGGATAAACGTGTATTTGGATAAATGGAAGATAAAACGTGCTGGTGATTTCTATGAATATGGGAGCTTGCTGGAATGTGGAATGAGGTGTATTATGGATGAAAACGAAGCTAGGATAGATGTAGTTCACCACCAAGGCCTAAAGGAACAATCCACCAGCCAAGGATAAAGAACTTAAGGCTCACCACCATACAAATGGATAAAGAACCGAAATTTGAAGGAAAAGACTCACTTCAAGAGGAAATCTCATGTATTGCATATCGGGTGTGTCCTCCATACGAATTACATCTCTATTTATAGCCATACTAGGACATTGTACTAAGACTCTTACAATAAATGCAGCATACTCTACTTCTTACATCTCGGCCTAGAAATGAAGACTAGCTCCCATTCTTTCAAACTTACAATAAAGACTCTTTGGAATTCTAACCTTGCATTAAAGACCCTATGATGTAAGAAGACAACTTGAGCACACTCTACTCATACTCTTCAGCCTAATAATGTAGACTAGCTCCCCATTCTTTCAAACTTGCTATAAACCCTTTGACATTCTAGTCTTGCATTAAAGACTCAAGAAGACATAACACACTAAAGGAATTAAGACACAAGAAGACAAACATAGCACACCATACAAAGAGGACACAAGAAGACAAACATAGCACACCATACAAAGAGGACACATCCATTGCTACTTCAGCCTTGCATTTGAACCATAAATCATAGGCAAAAGCTTTCTTATGTGCCCTGAATCCATTGGACCATGTTGAGGACGAATTTGCCATGTGCTTCCATGATTGACAAATTGGCTTGATGGGTTGATGAAGCTTGAGTTGGGTTGGGCATTAGATCATTGGAAGATTTATGTTTTGTTGCCCCCGCATCAAAAGTCCTTCACTTAGAATGATCTTATGGCTCTCAACCACTTGCCTAATCATTCCCTAGATCTAATAGCATCCAATTGAAGATAACTATTAGTTAATTGTGTGATTTACAAGCACATTAGCTAAGGAGATCAACGATTAAACCAAATGAGGACACATATACTTTGAATGGGAAGTCCTTCACTTAGAATGATCTTATGGCTCTCAACCATTTGCCTAATCATTCCCTAGATCTAATATCATCCAAATGGAGAAAACTATTAGTAAATTATGTGATTTACAAGCTCATGAGAGCAGGAGACCAAGCGATTAAACAAAAAGAGGACACATATGCTTTGAATGGGAAGTCCTTCACTTAGAATGATATTATGGCTCTCAACCATTTGCCTAATCATTCCCTAGATCTAATAGCATCCAAACCAAGATAACTATTAGTTAATTATGTGATTTACAAGCTCATTAGCTAAGGAGATCAACGATTAAACCAAATGAGGACACATATACTTTGAATAGGAAGTGCTTCACTTAGAATGATCTTATGGCTCTCAACCAATGGCCTAATCTTTCCCTAGATCTAATAGCATCCAAATGAAGATAACTATTACTTAATTATGTGATTTACAAGCTCATTAGCTATGGAGATCAACGATTAAACCAAATGAGGACACATATTCTTTGAATGGGAAGTCCTTCACTTAGAATGATCTTATGGCTCTCAACCATTTGCCTAATCATTCCCTAGATCTAATAGCATCCAAATGAAGATAACTATTAGTTAATTATGTGATTTCCAAGCTCATGAGAGGAGGAGACCAAGCGATTAAACAAAAGAGGACACATATGCTTTCAATGGGAAGTCCTTCACTTAGAATGATCTTATGGCTCTCAACCAATGGCCTAATCTTTCCCTAGATCTAATAGCTTCCAAATGAAGATAACTATTAGTTAATTATGTGATTTACAAGCTCATTAGCTATGGATATCAACGATTAAACCAAATGAGGACACATATGCTTTGAATAGGAAGTCCTTCACTTAGAATGATCTTATGGCTCTCAACCAATGGCCTAATCTTTCCCTAGATCTAATAGCATCCAAATGAAGATAACTATTACTTAATTATGTGATTTACAAGCTCATTAGCTATGGAGATCAACGATTAAACCAAATGAGGACACATATTCTTTGAATGGGAAGTCCTTCACTTAGAATGATCTTATGGCTCTCAACCATTTGCCTAATCATTCCCTAGATCTAATAGCATCCAAATGAAGATAACTATTAGTTAATTATGTGATTTCCAAGCTCATGAGAGGAGGAGACCAAGCGATTAAGCAAAAAGAGGACACATATGCTTTGAATGGGAAGTCCTTCACTTAGAATGATCTTATGGCTCTCAACCGTTTGCCTAATCATTCCCTAGATCTAATAGCATCCAAATGAAGATAACTATAAGTAAATTATGTGATTTACAAGCTCATGAGAGGAGGAGACTAAGCGATTAAACAAAAAGAGGACACATATGCTTTGAATGGGAAGTCCTTCACTTAGTATGATCTTATGGCTCTCAACCATTTGCGTAATCATTCCCTAGATCTAATAGCATCCAAATGAAGATAACTATTAGTTAATTATGTGATTTACAAACTCATTAGCTATGGAGATCAACCATTAAACCAAATGAGGACACATATGCTTTGAATGGGAAGTCCTTCACTTAGAATGATCTTATGGCTCTCAACCATTTGCCTAATCATTCCCTAGATCTAATACCATCCAAACCAAGATAACTATTAGTTAATTGTGTCATTTACAAGCACATTAGCTAAGGAGATCAACGATTAAACCAAATGAGGACACATATGGTTTGAATGGGAAGTCCTTCACTTAGAATGATCTTATGGCTCTCAACCATTTGCCTAATCATTCCCTAGATCTAATAGCATCCAAATGAAGATAACTATAAGTAAATTATGTGATTTACAAGCTCATGAGAGCAGGAGACCAAGCGATTAAACAAAAAGATGACACATATGCTTTGAATGGGAAGTCCTTCACTTAGAATGATCTTATGGCTCTCAACCATTTGCCTAATCATTCCCTAGATCTAATAGCATCCAAATGGAGATAACTATTAGTAAATTATGTGATTTACAAGCTCATGAGAGCAGGAGACCAAGCGATTAAACAAAAAGAGGACACATAAGCTTTGAATGGGAAGTCCTTCACTTAGAATGATCTTATGGCTCTCAACCACTTGCCTAATCATTCCCTAGATCTATTAGCATCCAATTGAAGATAACTATTAGTTAATTGTGTCATTTACAAGCACATTAGCTAAGGAGATCAACGATTAAACCAAATGAGGACACATATGCTTTGAATGGGAAGTCCTTCACTTTGAATGATCTTATGGCTCTCAACCATTTGCCTAATCATTCCCTAGATCTAATAGCATCCAAATGGAGATAACTATTAGTAAATTATGTGATTTACAAGCTCATGAGAGCTGAGGAGACCAAGCGATTAAACAAAAAGAGGACACATATGCTTTGAATGGGAAGTCCTTCACTTAGAATGATATTATGGCTCTCAACCATTTGCCTAATCATTCCCTAGATCTAATAGCATCCAAATGAAGATAACTATAAGTAAATTATGTGATTTACAAGCTCATGAGTGCGAGGAGACCAAGCGATTAATCAAAAAGAGGACACATATGCTTTGAATGGGAAGTCCTTCACTTAGAATGATATTATGGCTCTCAACCATTTGCCTAATCATTCCCTAGATCTAATAGCATCCAAATGAAGATAACTATAAGTAAATTATGTGATTTACAAGCTCATGAGTGCAGGAGACCAAGCGATTAATCAAAAAGAGGACACATATGCTTTGAATGGGAAGTCCTTCACTTAGAATGATATTATGGCTCTCAACCATTTGCCTAATCATTCCCTAGATCTAATAGCATCCAAACCAAGATAACTATTAGTTAATTATGTGATTTACAAGCTCATTAGCTATTTAGATCAACGATTAAAGCAAATGAGGACACATATGCTTTGAATGGGAAGTCCCGCACTTAGAATGATCTTATGGCTCTCAACCATTTGCCTAATCATTCCCTAGCTCTAATAGCATCCAAATGAAGATAACTATAAGTAAATTATGTGATTTACAAGCTCATGAGTGCGGGGAGACCAAGCGATTAATCAAAAAGAGGACACATATGCTTTGAATGGGAAGTCCTTCACTTAGAATGATATTATGGCTCTCAACCATTTGCCTAATCATTCCCTAGATCTAATAGCATCCAAATGAAGATAACTATAAGTAAATTATGTGATTTACAAGCTCATGAGTGCGGAGACCAAGCGATTAATCAAAAAGAGGACACATATGCTTTGAATGGGAAGTCCTTCACTTAGAATGATCTTATGGCTCTCAACCATTTGCCTAATCATTCCCTAGATCCAATAGCATCCAAATGAAGATAACTATAAGTAAATTATGTGATTTACAAGCTCATGAGAGGAGGAGACCAAGCGATTAAACAAAAAGAGGACACATATGCTTTGAATGGGAAGTCCTTCACTTAGAATGATCTTATGGCTCTCAACCATTTGCCTAATCATTCCCTAGATCTAATAGCATCCGAATGAAGATAACTATAAGTAAATTATGTGATTTACAAGCTCATGGGAGGAGGAGACCAAGCGATTAAACAAAAAGAGGACACATAAGGTTTGAATGGGAAGTCCCGCACTTAGAATGATGTTATGGCTCTCAACCATTTGCCTAATCATTCCCTAGATCTAATAGCATACAAATGAAGATAACTATAAGTAAATTATGTGATTTACAAGCTCACGAGAGGAGGAGACCAAGCGATTAAACAAAAAGAGGACACATATGCTTTGAATGGGAAGTCCTTCACTTAGAATGATCTTATGGCTCTCAACCATTTGCCTAATCATTCCCTAGATCTAATAGCATCCAAATGAAGATAACTATAAGTAAATTATGTGATTTACAAGCTCATGAGAGGAGGAGACCAAGCGATTAAACAAAAAGAGGACACATATGCTTTGAATGGGAAGTCCTTCACTTAGAATGATCTTATGGCTCTCAACCTTTTGCCTAATCACTCCCTAGATCTAATAGCATCCAAATGAAGATACCTATTAGTTAATTATGTGATTTACAAACTCATTAGCTATGGAGATCAACGATTAAACCAAATGAGGACACATATGCTTTGAATGGGAAGTCCTTCACTTAGAATGATCTTATGGCTCTCAACCATTTGCCTAATCATTCCCTAGATCTAATAGCATCCAAATGGAGATAACTATTAGTAAATTATGTGATTTACAAGCTCATGAAAGGAGGAGACCAAGCGATTAAACAAAAAGAGGACACATATGCTTTGAATGTGAAGTCCTTCACTTAGAACGATCTTATGGCTCTCAACCATTTGCCTAATCATTCCCTAGATCTAGTAGCATCCAAATGAAGATAACTATTAGTTAATTGTGTCATTTACAAGCACATTAGCTAAGGAGATCAACGATTAAACCAAATGAGGACACATATGCTTTGAATGGTAAGTCCTTCACCTAGAATGATCTTATGGCTCTCAACCATTTGCCTAATCATTCCCTAGATCTAATAGCATCCAAATGAAGATAACTATAAGTAAATTATGTGATTTACAAGCTCATGAGAGCAGGAGACCAAGCGATTAAACAAAAAGAGGACACATATGCTTTGAATGGGAAGTCCTTCACTTAGAATGATATTATGGCTCTCAACCATTTGCCTAATCATTCCCTAGATCTAATAGCATCCAAACCAAGATAACTATTAGTTAATTGTGTCATTTACAAGCACATTAGCTAAGGAGATCAACGATTAAACCAAATGAGGACACATATGCTTTGAATGGGAAGTCCTTCACTTTGAATGATCTTATGGCTCTCAACCACTTGCCTAATCATTCCCTAGATCTAATAGCATCCAAACCAAGATAACTATTACTTAATTGTGTCATTTACAAGCACATTAGCTAAGGAGATCAACGATTAAACCAAATGAGGACACATATGGTTTGAATGGGAAGTCCTTCACTTAGAATGATCTTATGGCTCTCAACCAATGGCCTAATCCTTCCCAAGATCTAATAGCATCCAAATGAAGATAACTATAAGTAAATTATGTGATTTACAAGCTCAGGAGAGGGGGAGACCAAGCGATTAAACAAAAAGAGGACACATATGCTTTGAATGGGAAGTCCTTCACTTAGAATGATCTTATGGCTCTCAACCATTTGCCTAATCATTCCCTAGATCTAATAGCATCCGAAACAAGATAACTATAAGTAAATTATGTGATTTACAAGATCATGAGAGGAGGAGACCAAGCGATTAAACAAAAAGAGGACACATAAGCTTTGAATGGGAAGTCCTTCACTTAGAATGATCTTATGGCTCTCAACCACTTGCCTAATCATTCCCTAGATCTAATAGCATCCAATTGAAGATAACAATTAGTTAATTGTGTCATTTACAAGCACATTAGCTAAGGAGATCAACGATTAAACCAAATGAGGACACATATTCTTTGAATG